>JAJMBP010000031.1:0-178994 GCA_030565345.1 Suhomyces coccinellae | reverse complement strand
GAACCCCGGTCTACCGCGCGACAAGCGGTAATTCTAGCCACTAAACTATCGCGGATGTTTCTTGAACAGTTGGCACTGGAAATGGCTAGACTGTGCATGCTTAAATTAATTTACTTTATCGTTTCTAGAGAATTGTTGGAGTTATAACTGTCCAAGAACATGGTTTGTGATACAAGAGGGGCAAAGGTAAAGAAAGGGTTCAAAAAATTCGAGGAAGTACGGCAATTTCGGGAAAATTTGTCTACCCTGCTTTGGAATGAGAAGGTGAAAAGATGAAAAATTGAAAGGAATAATTTTTCAGGTGTCTGGAGGCGCTAAGTTTGCGTGAAATTATACGGACAGTTGCTCCAGCTCCTGCATTATATTTCTGTTGACATTAAATCAGCCAGGAAAAGGCAAGCACTGCTGAAAATACCGAAAAAGCGAGCAGATCGACTGAAATCAATTCTTGGAGTAATTTTTGGGATCCCTGGAGTAATTTTTTGGATCAATGCGTTGACAAAGAGTTGGGTCGAGGGGCACGGTGTTTCAGGAGGAATAATGCGGTAGCAGACCATGAAATTGAAGGGCTATGTGCGCAGAAATTAGAAACACTTGAATGTCCCGGTCCAAGCCCGTGTGGAGAATTTAGCCACGCTGAATAGTGGATGCATGCAGCAGACACTCTATTGTTTGCTTCGTCTTTGAAGCAAAGCCAAGGGATCAATGATATTATGAACAGTTTGCCAAAAATACGAATGTTGGATATCTTCGGACATTCCGGCTGACAAATGCACGAAGCTCGAAAGCCTCCAGAACCTGCGGTGCATCAGCTGAGAAGCCGATTTGGCTGCTCCTGCTCGCGGACCCGAATCACCTGTAACGGTGTTATGGATCACTTCGCTGGCACCTAAACCCGGCTATAAATAAACTGGAGTGCACGAGCAATTTTGACATTTCATGAGTTCGTGCATAAATTGACCTTGAACCCAATCCACAGTTTGCGTGCTACCCTTGTTTCACTGCCTCAACTGGAGAGGCCAGCAGAGGCCTGCCTGTCGGGTCGGGACACCTTTGCTTTCCGTCCGGATAAATCTTGAAACGATGACGGCTAGTTTCGGGGCGAGGATTGTTGAAGTGTAGGCTTATGGTAGGCTTATGTCGCTAGTGCACAGAAAAATACATTCTTGCACCAGGAAGAACCCACCCAAGGCTCTGCCGTGCCGTAAAAATACATTCTGGGACAACGTAGGAAGTGACTATTTTCCCCACACAAGCATCCACCTGCCGTGGAGTGGTTCTCTCCGTAGGGACCATCCTCGTAAGAACAAAGAAATAGACCTTCGGAGAAAGTCTCTCATTTAAATTTTAGAATATTTTCTGTGATTGTTTGGCACAATCCGAGATTGTCTTGCACTAAAAAACTAAAAAGGCTATTAGGCACAACTTGAGACCCCAGGTGAAAAGTTTTCACCGAATCTCGCAAATCAGTCGAGAAGCTTGGCACGAGGAACAACAGGTGAGTGGAGCTAATCACATGTGTGTGTGCCAAGATACTGGGGCACTCAATTCGTTAGCGCAAGTCTTGACGTAAAAATATCTTTGAAGTGATTTCTGTCAGAATTTTTTTCTCCCAATTAAACCCACTGATAAGCGACGGAACCCGACGATGGCCAGCAGCTTCCGGCCCGTGTCCACGGCCGGACCATCTAGCCATGCATACGACCCTGGCCAGAAGGGTGTCTCACAATATAAGGGGCAATTGGTGCCGAAAGAATGCCGACACGCCCCGCATTCAGGGCAAACGGGAGATGGGGCAGATCGCGGCGCAATTGTCATGCCCAAAAGTGACGAGGATCGTACGCGAAGAATGTCCCGATCCTTAGCGAAGAAGGAAGGAGGAGCGATCGAGCAATTGCTGGCTCCAACGGACCACGACTATAGGGTTATGGGCATTCGGAATTTGAGTTTGGAGATGGGTGCAGCATGCGGGACGTAGATGCGTTAATGTAGAGGGTGCATGCGTGGGCGGTGCAGGGTGCATCATAGCGATGCAACTAATGCGTCCCTAGGGTAGATTCCGAGTCAAGGTGCTATATCCGGGGAGCTGGGTACAGAGCGGTCCCTACCATAACGGGTAGGGATCCACGGGCGCGGGTAAATACATACATACTGCACTTTCCTGCTAGCCAAGCACGCCGCCGATCCTCCCAGTGCATCTCTTCCTCTTCTTGGTTCTTTCCACAGAAAGATCGTTCTTCCTTCGGAAAGAACCTGGTCCCCTGAAAAAGCACCCGGAAGATGGGGCCATCCTCGGTATTCTTGATGTGGTGTAGACCGGGTAGGCATCTAAGCCGAGTCCCGTCCCCCAGGCAGTCCTGTGGGCATTCATGCACTTTACCCAACAGGGCAATGCAGGTCGTGACACAAACGATAAATCTTAAGTGGCATCTGGCGCAAAAAATATCCCTGGAGAAAATTGTTCGCTCTGTCTCCCCTCCTCCACATCGTTGCCTTCCTAAAAGGTCAGGCCCGAAAATAGTCTTTCGATTGTTCCTATTGTAAGCGCTTGACACAGACCCGGGCCAGTAGCACAACCATTTCGGCTATGGCCTAGCGTGGCAGAATCGCGGTGCAGTTGGGGCCGAGGTTCCGAACGCAACCTACCGCAACAATTGGGACGTCCTGAAAGAGATAGATGTCTGGTGATGGAGGTGCGGCGGTAGCTGACGTATAAGCGCGTCTCATGTATGTACATGTACCATGTACACTGCACTCTGCATAGTTTGACTTTCTGCATATGTTAACATCTGAGCAACGTTTGTTGCATGTCCCACATAAACCGTCGGAAAGTTTACACCGGGCGCAGCGACTAGAACCTCGCGGAGGTCTTCCTTTTGTTGGGCCCCTAGGGCCCGGCTCGGGCCGCTTGGGTCACCCCAGGGAATTGCGAGGGCCATTGCGTGCTTGCGGAGACTACGGAGACCGTCACGTTGCGTAACATAAACTCGGTAGTGACACATGTGTGACTGCGTGGTCAACGGCTCGTGTCCGCATATCATCTGTGACGCATGCACTTGTGCATCTTGCGTCTAGTGCAACGGTTTCCTGTGGCCCAATCGGGCCAAGGTCCCGTCTGCACACAGCGGCACTGCACACAACCAAAACAAAATCCTTCATCTCTAAGCTTCTCTACAGAGAGGGACTCCTACTTTCTGACCCTATAACCCACGCTAGCCCAGCCCGTACCGCGCCAAAACCAGGCCCCAATGTCGAAAGTCAATCACCGCAAGGAGATCAAGCAAAAGGAGGAGCTCCAGGCCCGTTTCCAGCTCTCCATGGCCCGCAACTCATCCACGGTGATGAGCTGGCTCAAACCATCCACAGACGATTCCCGAGATAAGGATACCGAGAAGGCGTTCCTCGACTTGCCTATCGTGCCCCAGGGCGCTGGTATCGCCTCTCTTGAGGGAAACACCGTAGGCGATTTCATCAATTCCGACAGTTCGTCCTTGTCGCAGTTCAAAGACCAGGCCAATCGCACGGTGCCCGGAGGCGGATCGCAGGCCATGGCGGCGTTGATGAACAAAATGCGGGACAAGGGGCGCCAGGACGTGTCAAGGAGACACGAGGCAGTAGCCAGGGGCCCTAACAAGCCTAAATGGGCCCCGAATGCCAGAAACAGACAAGGATCGGCCGCTGGAGGAGGAGGAGCAGTTCACAAACCAGGCCTGGCTCGCGTGCCAGGAAACCAGCCTCACGGGTCAGAATCCGAGCAAGACGACGACGACGACGAGGACAAGAAGTTGCACAACAGCCGGTCGGCCAAGAAGACGGTCCAGCCGTTTGGAAAGGGCAGTGGCAAGAAGGGCAGGCCATTCTAGCGACTGCGACCGAGCCTCTTCGATACACCTCGATACAGTTGCTCCCCAGTACTTGGGGCCTATTATGAGATTATTATCGCGGCTATTATTATTAGCATTATTTTGAGGAAGTGCCCCTATTCGGTGCATTTCTTCTGACACTGCCAGGAACTGGGACACTACTGCTACGTATGCAGGGGACCAGTGGCAAGGGAAGTATTAGCCAGTTGCGGAATTGCATTCAAGGGCAGAACCTTCGAAACCACCGAGGGCACGGCGGGGCCCAGTTGTCATGACAGAAGCTCACCATTGCAGCAACTTGCGTAACAATTGGCCTTGGCCATACCGATTGCGTGGCTGCGCTGTCAACTACAGAACTCCGATATGTGCGTTGTTGCGCATATGCCGCCTCTCTCCTCGTCGAGAGGGCGAAGGCGAGAAGAGAGCCATGCTGTCCATATTCGTGGTCCCGTCAGCAAAGGCCGCCACGTTGCATCCAGGAACCCGGCCTCAAAATAATGGTTTGGTGCTTCTTGTTTATCTGGATTTATCGGTGCATCTATAGACATTTTTTGGGCTGAAATTCAATTATAAATGTAGGTTAGCATTCATCACCGTAGTTGACAGTGCAAACTAGCAACTAGTTTGGGCTTCTACTAATAATAATATACATGAATTGTCTGCTGATCGTCGCTGAATTTTCTGTTGATAGTAGCTGGACCTGAATTATTTGCATTTCTATTGGAATATTCAATTCAACAATTGCTGTTTCCAGCGCCCAGTCCAGTTGATGTAATTATAATCTGCTACTTACATCACATTTGCATGGTATCTATCTGTGACATTGACTCGTTCTATGTGTTTATTTGTTTTTTATGTATTTACTTGTCTGTCTCTTTATTCGTTATCATATGATTATGTATTGCATTTGCATTCGCCTACAACTCGAAATGTAAGAAGCTATTAATACAAAGTAAGTAAGTTCATTAGAATTTTCAGCACGACCGTGAATCGATGTGTTGGGCATAGGTCGATGTGTACAGTCGGTCTCGGATTCAGTTAGTTCTTTTCGTTACCAATCTTCATTGATCTCAGTTAGTTCGTTTCGTTTCCAAGGCGTCCTCGTTGGACGCACTTCGTTTTCCTGTTTTCGTATCCAAGGTCTCGCCGGACTCAACTGATTCTCCTTCTCTTGGTCTCCATGACCTCGTCGGTTTCCTGTTTGACACTCTCAACCTTGCCGTTCTGGACCGCGGGCTTGGCCGTGGCGTCCCCATCGAGAAGCGATGTCACAGACATCTTCTTGTTGGTCTTTTCCTCCTCGATCAGGTTGTGGGTCTTGGCGAATGGCGAGTTGGTGAGAGAGCGCAACTGGCCGATGGAGTGGCCGTTTGGAGGCGCAAAAGAAGGGTGCGTGCTGGAACAGCGAGGCACCGGCGACTTAAGCTGCGGGAACTTGGTGGCCTTGGACATGGAGCTGGGAGGAGGCGTGAGGCTGCGGATGAGCTTGGTCCTGTTGCCGAACGCCGCCACGGGCGACGAGGAGCGGGCCTGCTGGAACTGCAGTGTGCCGTAGTAAGGGTTGGCGTGAGCCTGGGCGTGGTCCGCCCCAGCGCTCCACCGCGTCACTACGGGCAGCACCAACTCGTTGGGAGGCGGCACAGTGTCGTGGGGCAGAATGGAGAAGGAGCTTTTGGTGTCGATGGCGGTGGTGTGATGGGAGATGGAGCCGAAGGAGGAGGTGCGCTTGAAGGAGGAGATGGAAGAGAGCGATGACTTGGTGGAGAAGATGGAGTTGTGGGAGGACTGCAGGCCGATGGAGTCGTTCTGTTTGGCGGCCACGCCGTTGGGCTTGGGGCCGAAATGCAATTCGATGAGCGAGGGCCGCAAGCGCTCGTGGAACGAGCTATTGATGGGGACCAACGAAGGCTTTTTGGGGTTGGAGGTGACCACGGGCGAGTTGGGGATGGACAGGCTGGGGAAGGACGAAGTGGCAGTGGGGACAGAAGTTGCGGTGGAGGTGGTGGTGGAGCTACTGGCACTGGCACCGGCTGCCGGGGCGGAAGCCTCGGGCGAGTACGGCGTGGGGTTGGTGGAGGATGCGCGGTGGATGGACGATGGTGGTGGTAACTTGATGGACAGGCGTGACTCGGAGGTCACGGAGTCCCTGTCAGACCTAGGCGACGTCGACTTGGGAGCCTGGGGCGTCGAGTGCTGCGAGGAGATGGCGGTGAGCTGCTTGGGGGGAGCATGGGGAGCCGGGGCCAATGGGTCAAACAACGATGGGTTGCGGGGCCTGGCCGATTCGCCCGACTTGGAGCTCTCCCAGATCTTTCTGAACTGGAGGTTGGGGGTGTACTGTTGGGGAAGGGCCGAGGGCTGGGGGGTGACGGCACGCTGGGTGGTGGAGGGGTCGGCAGTGGGCTTGGACTCGCCGGGAGTGCCATATGCTAGGAAGGGAGGGGCGTGGAGCGGGCCGTGAAGGGGAAGGGGAGCGTGGTGTTGGTGCTGGGGATGGGGGTGGTGCTGGGCCTGGATATGGTGCTGGGCCTGCGCTTGGGCTTGGGCCTGGGCCTGGGGAAGGTGGTGCTGAGCCTGAGCTTGGGCCTGAGCTTGGGCTTGGGCCTGAGCCTGAGCCTGAGCTTGGGCCTGTGACTGGGCCTGCGCCTGCGCCTGCGCCTGAGCCTGAGCCTGGGCCTGCGAGTCTATCGGCGACGGCGAGTACTGGTACACCGCCGGCTGGTGATACTGGAGAGGAGCCTGGCCCTGGCCCCCGGCGTAGTAGGGCGACACCATGTGGTAGTACGGTACAAAGGGCTGCTGTGGGTGGCCTTGCGGGTGAGGATAGTAGATCTTGTCGTAGGAGGACGGCGAGGGCAGCGGCGTGGCGCCGCCAGCAGCCACAAGGTAGTCGGGATGGGGATGCGACGGGATGGTGGTGGTCTGCTCGTTGGTGTAGCAGTTGCGCGAGGAGTTGGACGACAGGCGGCGCTTGATGTAGATCAACAGCGACTCGTCGTCCTTCTTGAACTTGCCGCTCAGGTGCTTGAACTCCCACACCGGCGCCGACTCGTGGTCGCCGTCGGCGCCCGATGTCGACTGGTTGGGCTCGCTGACCTTGTGGAAGCCGTACATGTGGAGCTGGCGCACAAACGACGCCACATTGCCGTGCTTGAAGTAGCCGGTGAGCGCGTTGGCAAACTCCTTGCCCGGGTAGAGCGCAAAGGTGTTGTTTTCGGGGTTGTTGGCGCTCCACCAGATTAGATGGGACAACTGGGGATCATTCAACATGGTGTACAACTTGTGCACGAAGGCGTTCTTCTTGATGGGCGGGTCCTGGGCCTTTTTGCTCATGGTGGCGGGGACGGGGGCGACGATGGCAGAGGCGACGGAAGGGGGATAGGGGACCAAGACGGGGGACGGGGTTGGCATGTACCCTTGGTGGTGGAGGAGGGACAGAGTCGACGCCTAGAGGATGGCGAGGAGGAGGACGGGAAGGAGTGGAGAAGACAATGCCAGGCGGAGTACGGGGAGGAGGACAGGGAGCGTAAGGACGGGCAGGTGGTGGAAGGAGTCCACGGATGGAGTGATAGTTGGCGAATCTGGGATTCTGGTGAAGAGGAAGGGTATTAATAATAATATAATTCAAGGTTATTTCCAAAAGGATGATGTTAGGTTGAAAGAATAATCTTAAACTGAAAGAATGATGAAAAAGTAATTTTGTATTTTATATTTTTTTAGCCAATACGTTATATGAGAATTATTTTTCTGCACCAATTGTGGCGATTTTTTTTTTTCCTGGTGAAATGTTTTTTTTTTCTGCATGGCTAGAGGAGGGGGCGAGGGGGTTAAGCTGTTGTCATTTTTAGGTGAGTTTTGGAGGGCGCATCCAGATGATATTTTTGCGCCGGAGTATTTTTAAGTTTGGGCCAAAAATATGGTTAACGTTTTCTAGCTTGGAAAAATATTTCTGGGGACGATGATACAACCTATTGACCCAGACAGACGGGGACCTGCCGCCAGCTAAGCAACCAGGCGATGGGCGTTTCTGGCCGCGGGAATGACACCACGCTACGCCCAACGGCCAATTGGGCGCCAATGGGCCCAGATTCCGCCGGCTCGCGTGCCGGCACCGGCGCGAGTGCCGATCGCGGCGTGCCCCTCCCCCGCTTTCACCTCCACTAACACCACTAACACTAACACCACCACCACCACCTCCTCCTCCTTCTTTTCCTCCAGCCTCTACCTCGTTTGGCTTAGTAGCCTTGCATGCCATGCGTTGGGTGCGCATCTAATTTACCTATGTCCAGTGTATCAAAATAAAATTTGCCTCACTGATTATCAAAAAATATCCCTCTCCCAAACAATCATCTCAATTACAAAAATGGAGGTGGGTATCCGCTTCAGCGTGGGGCAGAATACGTCAAACGGACCGAGGCCAAGTCCCGGCCCCCCATCTGGCGGCGACGTGGGGAGGGGCCAGAAAGGACGCCAGGTCGGGCGGGCTCCACGCCCTACGCGTGCCGCGTGCAGCCTGCACGGTCTGGTGGTGGTGGAGGTGGAGGTGGAGGTGGAAGTAGTGGTAGTAGCGAGGGAGACGAACAGGCGATACTGCAATACTCAAGAAAGAAAACCAGCAGTTCTATGGAGCGCCCCAGCTCGGGCTAATCCAATACCGCAATATCCCGCACCCATGGGCCGGGAGCCAATGCTTCTCCGACATGGAAGGATGGAGGGCAGAAGCAGAGGATCGCGGGCGATGGCTGCATGGTGGGAGGAATGCAGCGTGAACAAATAGGTGTCGTTTGGGGCAGGTGCAGGAAAACAGTTTTTTGTGTAGACGAGGGGGTGCATAATGCATACAGGCAACCGTCGAAGTTAAAATTTCGTTGCATCCGTTTCCGGATCGGGGATTGTTACTAGGTTTAGATTGGTTTTGCCAACGGCGAGTCGTGTCCCTGTGGGACACCGCTGGGCCATCGCTAGGTCCATCCGAGGCATATAAGCCTCTCGCGAACCCCGGAGGGAAGCACCGGCCAATGGCTCCCGTCGGAGCTGCCACCGGACCGTGGGGCAAAGGAGGGGAAGCCTCGGGGCCCCGGCGTGTATATAGGCCCCGCCTGCAGTGTTGATAGAAAGTGCTGATTCTAGTTGCTGCAGGCACAGCAAAATTAGACCCCGACCCCGACGGGCCACTGCACTGGCCGCGACGTTTCAGGCACAGGCTGTTTTCAGGAACGCCGGGTGCTGAGCAAGAGTACCCGTGGAAGCGCTCGCTGGGGCAACATGGCGCTGTCTGCTGTGGGTGGGGGTGTCTGGGTGTCTAGTAGTCTTGGTGTCTGTTTCGCTGTCTATATGCCTGTCTGTGGCGCTTGCACCCCGTCTAGCCTGCAGACACACATCTCGCTCGGGCATTATTATTGCCTCTGCACCCCGGGCGCACCATGCACACATACTCACACGCACACACGCACATCCACCCACATACGGGAGGAGGCAAACCCAAATGCGTAGTGAGGACAGCAACTCATCTGTGGCCTTCCCAATGGCGCAAAACACCAACACCAGGCCCTAGGCCCCGAGGTCATGCTGTGACAGCTCGGCGCCTCGGGCACCATGAGGCTTCACCAGACGTTATCGTCTAGGAACACCGGTCTAGTTCGCGTATGGTGCGGCAGGACGTCGCCTTTGTCCGCAAACAATCTGCGCGGGCCGCCGAAAGGACTCGGACATTCTCCCACTTGACCTGGGAAGGCCGGCGAGGTATTTCCATGGGCCAGCAGCAGAAAATATCGGCAAAGCTTGTTTGTGGGAAAATAGTCCAACTAAATGCGGGACAAGCCTCCAGAACAGCACGCCGGGAGGCTAGGCCTCCGCAGCGAGCGCAAACGCAATGCAGAAAACACTAGATGCACCCAGGCTGTGCAGAAAGCACCAGTAATGCAGAAAGCACCAGTAATGTAGGAAGCACCAGTAATGTAGGAAGCACCAGTAATGCAGAAAGCACCAATAACGCATGAAGCACCAAGTGTACCCCGGTGCCAAAAAGCACCCAGTACGCCTGGAACTCGAGCACGCCCACGGCTAGCACCATGCTAACGTACATAGGCGCCATCGCCGCCGCTGAAGCTTGCCGCGGCCAGTGCGTCCTCGTCCCAGCCAGGCTCCCTGGTTCTAAAACACTCGGGTCTGGTCCCCAGAGTCGCCAGGGTCCTCGCCCATCGGTGGTCGTGCGCGCACCGGCCCCGCGGTGCCCGGGGTTATTTTTCGGTTAGCCAGTTGCGGATTTGTCCTACATGAAATGGTGCCATCACCGCCCTTTTGCTTCTTCGCTACGCATGATGAAATATCGGGAGGCTCCGCATTCTCCTGCCTGCATCATGTGCTACATTCTAAACTTAACTTTAATATGCACTATAATTGGCCTGCACTTCTAGGATGATCTACAACTGGAACAGCACCACCAGCAAGGCACCAGCAACAACCAAGGCACACTGACTGGCTGGCAAATGCGAAAATGCACCATCTTGCAGAAGGAATCTGCTGTTTTTGCGCAGGAGAAGCCATGGCCATACTGGAAGCCATGGACTTTCAAGTGGGAGCCATGGACATTCGGATGGAAGCCCTGCCCAATATATGGGTCGACCCGTGTGAGAACTGTGGAGTTGGTGAACAGAACTCATGGAGTTGAACAGAACTCATGGAGTTGAACTGAACTCATGGAGTTGAACAGAACTGCTCGTAGAGTTGAACAGACTGCTGGTGGAATCACTCAAAAAGACTGCTCTGCGTCCTCTTCTCCTCTCTTCTCCTAACTCCTCTCACGAGCCTCCCGCAACATGAGCCGGCCGCTCAACATGTCGCCCACATCGTGGAGCGTCTCCCAATGCACGGTTTTACCCTTGCGAAGGCCCACCACCGCCTCGTTGGCGTAGAGGTCCTCCACGTCCAGGAACAGGAGTCGGGCGCCCATGACACCAAGCACCACGGAGCTGGACTTTTCGGAGGCCCCGAGCTTGCTGGCAGTGTCGGCAGGGTCCTTGAAGGCAGCGGCCTCGGTGCCAGACTCTGGCACCACGCCGTGATGCGCCTCGATGAACTGGATGGCCCGCACCGCGAACCGCACCGAGTTGACTCTATCCATGGACAGCGGCGTGAAGCCCTGCTGGACATGGCCGGGAATGGCAGTACGCGTCTCGAAACGGCCCTTGGCACTCTCCTTGATGATGTCGGCAATGAGTTCCGTCAGATACACCGAACTGGCCTGCTCGTTCCGCACAATCATCTTACCGTTGTGGTCTTCACCACGGTCGTTGGCAAACACGTCGTAGAGCAACAGGATGTCCTCCTGGATGGTCTTCAAGTTGATCTTGCTCTCGGGCGTGTAGGTGGCGATGGAGCCGGTGATCAAACCACAGTAGGCGGCCACGAAACCCAGGTGGCCTCCCTGGACCTCCACCACGAAAACACGGCGCCGCGAAGACAGCGCCGACTGCTGCACCGCATCACAGTACTTGACCAACTGGTTCAAGCAGGTGTCGGAGCCCAACGAGTACTCGGTTCCGGGCACGTTGTTGGACACGGTGGCGGGGATGACCACCATGGGCATCTCGAACACAGGATAGTGTGCACGGTGCAGGGCCATTTCGTTGAGGGCGGTGAAGGCCTCGAAGCCTCCAATGAGAATAAGTCCGTGGAGGTTGTGCTTTTGCAAGTGGTACGCCACCTTGCCGAAGTTTTCCGAGGGCAACAGGCGGTTGGTACCGATCTCAGATCCACCCTTGTTGTGCCAGTCCTCGATGTCGAGCCAGTCCAACTCCTGGAGGCGGCCGTCATGGATCAAGCCGGAGAAACCATTGTGAATCGCGAGACACCGGTGGCCCTTGGACAAACAGTACAAGGCCGCAGCACGCGTGCCGGAGTTCAAGCCGGCCAGCGCAGCGCCGACGTGGATGACACCGATGTTCAAGCGCTTTTCTGGCGCCACCTCGAGCAGCCCGTCGTCCTGGAGCGATGTCACCAAGAAGTTGTCGTAGGCCTCGGCAAACGTCAGGTCACGCAAGCTCATGGCCTTGTCGAAGTCCTTGGCCTCGATGGCGGTGGCCACCGACTTGGTGAGCCGCACCGCCTCCATCAACGGCTGGCGGACGATCTTGTTCTCCAACACTCCGATCATGGGCAGCGGCGTGCTGGGGGTGTTTTCCAACACCGCACGCACGGCGTCCACTCCCTGCAACGTAGCGAGGAGACGGTCGTAGGCCACCGCCAGGCCACCACGCTGCACATGGCCCAAGGTGGTGATACGCGTGTCCAAGCCCATCTCCACCAACACGTCCTTGACCTGCTCGGCGGAAATGGCGTTCAACTCGTCGTCAATGGCACCCTCGGCCACGATGACGATGGTCCGCCTCTTGCCCTTGGCCTTGTGGCGCGAGCACACCTTCTCGAGCTCGCTGTGCCAGTGGCCGGCGGGTGGGGGGCGCTCAGGAATGAAGATGTAGTCGGCACCGGTGGAGAGACCGGCCATGAGCGCCAACCAGCCGCAATGACGGCCCATGACCTCCACCACGAACGCACGCGAGTGCGAGGTCGCGGTGGCATCGATGTAGTCCACCATCTCGGTGATGCGCTCCAACGACGAGTACGCGCCGATGGTGGCGTCGGTGCATGCCATGTCGTTATCGATGGAGCCCACGAGACCCACGATGGTGAGATGGCGGTAGGGCTCCACCTGCTGGGCGGAAAAGCGGCCCGTCTTCACCAACTCGTCCACGAGCGAGGGCCACTCGCTCCGGAACAAGTCCGCGCCTGTCAAGGAGCCGTCACCACCGCACACAATCAACGCATCAATACCGTTGGCAATCATGTTGCCGGCGGCGGTGAGACGTCCTTTGCGCTCCCGGAACGACGCACACCGCGCCGTACCGATGGCAGTGCCTCCGAGGGCCAAGTACGACCGCACGTCGGTCCACTCCATCTTGCGCAAGAGGTCGCCGCCCTGGACAAGGCCTTCGTAGCCCTCGTACACCGCGAACACCTCGCACTGGTGGTAGATGGCGGCACGCACCACCGCGCGCACCGCGGGGTTCATGCCAGGAGCGTCACCGCCCGAGGTCATCACGCCGATCTTCTTACGGCGGGCCTCTGGCACGGGCAGCGCGGCGTGGCCTAGGCCGCGCCCGTGGGGTGCGCCCTCTAGCGAGGCCAAGATCTCCGCCGACTTGGCCTCCAAGTACTCGTCGGCAGAGTGGAACGCCTGGTTGGACAACGGCGTCTCGCGGGCGCAGAACTCCACCCGGTTGCCCAAGGGGTCCCGGGCCACCACCACGTCGGCGGTGTGGGTGTGTTCCACCAGGTTCTGCTCCAAAATGCGGGCCACGGCGGCAACGTCAGTGGAGAAGAAGCCCAACTCGCGGGGAGTAGCGTCTGCCTGAGCAATGTTGGACAACCGGAGCTTCAACACCGTGGACGCCGCGAGCTGCTCGGCGCCATCGCCGTTGTAGACTGCCAACTCCTGCCATGGAATCACGTTGCCGTTGTCGTCGGTGGGTTGGAGCGGGAAACTCTCCAACCACACCTCCTTCAACGTGTCGTTGGAAATGCCCAAGTGGAGCTTGGGGTTGTTGGAAGCAGAGGCGGCGCCGTTGTTGGACACCTTGGAGAAGTTCTTGACCAACCGGAACCCCAACTGCTTGTAGAAACGGCTCAATTCGCCGAACTTGTGCTCGTCATTGGTGACCAATGACGTGAAACTGATGCCCTGAAGGGGGTCTGTCGAGGGCATTGTGGAATGTGTGTTCCCGAGCTAAGTAGAGAAAGTACCCTAGGATGTATGTGGGTGTTTGGAACGGATAAGGAAGTGCTAATTAGCCAGGAGCAATGGAGCAATGGGAGAAGGTCTTCACCTGATGTTCCGGAGTATATATGGCCGAACGGTGCGCGCACGACGCATCTTACCAGTGGAGTGAGATCATCGTTAGGGGCCAGGGGCCCGGCCAGGAACGTCGAACCCGGCCGCTGGCAGCATTGGACGATGCTGCCGGAACAGGGGCACCGTATGGACCTGCCAGCGCCAGCTTTTCCGGGGCGAAAGGCCCCGAGACTGCCGTGGAAACGTCTAGTGTAGTGGGCACCTGCGGAAAAACTGGGGTGGAATTTAACCCCGAAGTGGTCTGAGTCCGGGCTTTAGTCTGGGGACGGGGATTGGCAGGGGTTCTGCGGTGGTCCGGAGTCCAGCTGGCTGTTTCTGTGGATTCCAGGCATATGGAATCGGTTTTCGGACAATTTTCGGTGTTTTCACTGCGAGAAAGCTTGAATGGCTCACTTGACAGTGAAAAATTGCCTCGGTATGCTGTTTCTGTAGCACACAAGGAGTATGGCGGGTCAATGGCACCGCCTATCGATTCCCCGGTCTCCTTATCGTCAATTTGTCCTTCTTCGGCTGCCTTGCCGAATATCCCGGCATGTAATGGCCTCAGGAGGCCCAGGAGCCATCCTCTATTCCTAGTTCCATAAACGTACTCCTTCCCTTGCGAATAATCTACCACCCGTATATTTCGAATCTGCATGGAAAATGGGCCCGTGGAGAAGTCCGTCAAACCTCCAGCCCATTCCACGGTTCCAGGCACATTCTCGGTATCTCCACCCACCCATAAACTAATTTTCAATTGCATTGGTGAAGAAGGAAAGCCATGGGGGTTGGAGCGATCTACCTGTCGAATTTCAACTCCATTCATTAGCCAAACAATTCTCTCGGGCGTCCAATTGATCCCATATTTGACGTATTGGTCTTGTGTAGAAACAGGGACTCTGTGCATCTTATTCCTTTCGTAATTTGTAGTATTGCCTTTTACGAAGAAATTGCTTTGGAATTCGTAGGGCAACCCTCCAAGGGCTTCCATAATATCAATCTCGTCCCTATCTTCACTTTGGAGATAGAACGAGCTCACAATGCCTTGCCCATGTGCTGCTTTAATTTCTGCTTCCACCAGACCATACAAGAAGCGGAACTTCGATTCCAATGCAGGGTTGTCGAACCTCTTATTAATGGTCAACTTGATTTCCTTTCGAGAATATTCAATTCCTGATTTTGCAAGCGGGGCAAAGAAGTCTGTGCCAAATTCTTGGAATGGTAGTTCCAAAGAATTTGCCAGAACTGGGAAATTTGTAGAAACTGACATGTCTTGTGTAGGATTGTGACAAGTTTCACAGTACATCAACGCCAGTGTTAATGTCAAGCTTGCGAATATGGCGACCCACATTGTTGGTTCTGTGTTTCTTTCTTGTGATCTTTGGGAACGAAATTTTGCATCTGTAAAGAAGAAGCGAAAAATGTTATAGAATAACAGGAGCTAACTAGGTATGAAAATACGAATTTACGGATGTTGGTTGTGCCTGAAACTTGGTACATTCACTTGATCTAATCTAATCGATTTTATAGTCCTTGCTTTTCCACATCTTCACACCAAAATGTCACTTAAAATTCATATTACTGTCACTGGGGTCAATACACAATAGTAAAGAGTGTCTCATTTTCCACAATATGCGAAATCATTGGGAACTATACATTATTTACAAATAACTAAATTCAAAACAATCTCAGTCTTGTTCCTTCGAATCATCCAGATGAAGTCCAAATCCATTTCTGGGGCCTTGAAAATTTAAATATCTTTTCCCTTCCTACTTCCTGTATTGATTTTTCTTATCTGATCCATTTTGATCTTCATCAACTAATCTCATTCCAAAACGCGTAAAAATTCATCTGCCTACAACCATGCCTCCATACACAGAAGTCCACAGAGTGCTTCTAACACTCATCCGTTCTTCGGGTTACATAGGCTCCAGTGTATTGGAGCAGAACATGCTTGAAATTCTCAAAGAAATCAGTCCAGAAACGTTGGAGTCCAATACCATGCTCAGTTCTGTGATAAATGACTATGTCTCATCCATCAACTTGAAAATTAACCCTCATGGGTTCAAGATAGACAAGAAGACCGACCAATCTACAGGGGAGCTCTTCTACATCTTCATCAATACCCTTAATGACAGCATAGTGAAAAATACGTCACACCTTTCACTCAAAGACCTCGAAGCCATCAAAATCGTCATTGACCACATCATCAACTCCGACGACTACAGCATCAAACTAGTCACAGCAGGCCAGTTGGTGGGTGCATCTACAGGAAAAACGCTAGAAGATTCATATTCCTTCATCAATAAGCTCATTGATGAGGCGTGGTTCATCAGCACTAGCGAAGATCGCATTCTACTTTCTATACGGGCCATTAGTGAATTGAAATCCTATTTGATCGACAGACACGGGGTCAGCACTCCAGATACCACGGGTCGTATCTATTTATGCAAGCAATGCAACGATATTGTGACCTTGGGCTACCAAACTCCCAACGAAGAGGCATTTCACTTCAAGTGCTATGAGTTATATGCCAATGGCAATCCTCTTCCTAATTTAGGCCGTATTGGGGTTCAATTGAGCAGCGTATGAGCTCTCCGTTGCTTATACCTCGAAACTATCCATGTATTGAGCTTCAACTTCATCAAGCAAATCCCAATACCACTCATCAATGACAGCTTCATTATAACGTTCATCCAAAGCCTTGACTCCACCGGGGGGAGGGAACTTAAAATCAGGTCCGGAATTGAGTCCCACGATTCCTCCTTGAAACACTGACATCATAGGGTAATATCCTAAGGAACCGTCGTCGGTATTTCTGTAATTAGGATTCTGTTGCTGTTTAGTGTTGAAAGAGAGATGTGATTCCTCGTTTTCCACGTCTGTTGGCAAAAATGAGTAGAGATTCTCCACCGATTTAGGTTGCTCTATTCCATTCTTGAATATCCTGATCCGAGATTCGGGAATAATAGGCAAGTTTACCAACTGTTTTCCGTTTGCTTCATTTTCAAGCACAGCTTTCTCGCCAAGAATCATCACTGGATTGAGCAAATGGTCCATGGCTTTTGTATTAGTATATTCATATTGCTCGTAGTACAATGCACTTTTGTATGTAATGGGAATCTGGTCCCTGACGATGTTTCCATCCTTGTAGAAGTCGGAATTTTCAGGCATTATTTCCTTATTCTTTGTCTTGCGCTTCTTTCTAGGAGATTCTGAGGCATTTGAAGTGATGTCTGTTTCTCCGGAACGACTGAAGTTATCCTTGATGTACTGCCTGTGTTTCTTGATCGATGGTAGCTCTACCAAAAAGCCTATTACATCTCCAGACTTGAACCCTCCATCTATGTATTGTTCTTTGGGTCTGCTGAGAGTCATGTACTCACCATTGACATCTCTGAATCCGTAACTGTAGCCATCAAATCCCACTGGAGCTTCAAGGCTAGCCTCTCTTCTTCCCAAGCCTATACGGACATGACTCTTTCCGCCGTCATTTCCTTTGATTATAGTAAATTCGAAGTAATGGCTGCCTTCTCTGATACCCACATTGGTACGGATGGATCTCCATCCCTGCAAAGTAGTGACATTGGTCATTTCTTCATCGTAGTAAATACCAGGCGATCTATCAAAGTAACTGGCAGCCACCTTGAAAGGCTCAATGTCAGTTGTGGAGTATAAGTTCGACTTGAACAGAGGATTGGGGCGACAAGGCTTGTACTTAAATCCTCTTTTGTTGAATGGATTCTCCTCTGATTGATAGAAGTCGATTCCTTCTAGACTTGTCACTTTGTTCTTTTGTGGAGGACCAGGGTTAATGGACAAGTCCAGGCGCTTGTAAGCAACGGGTTTCAAGCGGGGGTGAATTACCACATTGTATTCCTGCTGTTTGAGCCTTGACTTCTTTTCCAATTCTTCTTCTTTCTGTCTTTCTTTCGATCTTGTGGAGTATGAGCTTACTGCAACATTGGCTGCAACGGGATCCAGCAGTGCATTTTCGCCGGGATTTTCGGGCACCTGGAGGGTTTCGGGCTCGCTCTTCACCTGGACATCGACGACTTGAACCTGCGGCTCAATTGATGGCTCGTTTGAATTCATCGAAGATACGGTGATGTTGTTGATGGCATTACTAGATGAGGTCGAACACACGTGACTGTGTGTCACATGTACTGCAGCACGTGACTGTGCTCGCTGTACACAGGCATTATGGCCTGATTTGCCAAAACGAGTTACACCGAGCATCGCCGGAATTATACTTCACTAATACCGATGACAGGTCTCTGATTACACACGTGACGATGCGCCCTTCCGAGAGGATGTTCCATTTGGAGCTGCAAATACGATCCTGTGCATAACAGTTGTTCGTCAGGATCTCGTTCCCCCTCCTCCTCGAATGTCCGAAGATTTTGACCATCACCTGCAGAAAGTAGACGTCTCCATCGTGCAGTAAGACGCACGCTGCACCGACATCTAACCCTCGATTCTTTGTTCTCCGTAATATTAATTTCTTGAGCCCAATTGTTTGATTCCAATAATTTTTGTGGAGATTGTCGTCACTGTTGCTGCGTCAGAATCGCTTAGAGCAAGTACAAGGGTGGTAGTATTGCTACATGCGTCTAGGCGGTCGCACACAGTGCGTGCTGTAGGTTCGAACGTTGGGTGCAAGGAGTGCAGTATTTTCTCACATGTATGCAAGTCGATCTGATATGGTGTTCCCATCGCCCTAAAACGGCACACAAGTACGCCCATGCTCGCGCTATCCCAACATTTGCCCGCTGCGTCCATTTCCACGATCCACAGTAGCAAGCAGTGATTGTTTTCTGCAAAAGAGCCACCCCTCGCCGCTGGATTTGCCCCGTTTATGTTGGGTAGGCATACGTGAAACCGGCCGAAAGCACACGCCACTGCATATCTTCAATGCAGATAGCGACTTGGCAACGTTATTATTGCAGTTTTGCACCAGTTGGGAAGGCGGACTGATCTCGACACAACCATGACATACCAACTTGTTTTCCAGGCCGCCGCCATTGTTGCCACGCCAATAGTGGTACCTGTTCGCTAATGGGTTATTTCCAACCCTATTCAGGGAGACCGAACATCTTTACCCTGGGTGTCCTTCCAACTTTGGGCATTTGCTACAGAAGAGAACCTTTATGGCGGCGGTGCGCCTTGTTAAGGTTTGACAAAATACTCAAAATACTCCAGCAAGCGAAGTGTGGAGAACCCTGCAGATGTCGCATGATTGCCAGGATGGGAGGGGAGCCGCTGCAAAGGGAAAGTGGTCCATTTACATCGTCAGGAGAGCGCTGGGTATTGCGTCTTCTTTGCACGGCCTGGTCCACCTCTTGGGAACGACCAGGTGCCAGGCCCTTCCCATTTGTGGTTGTACATTCACCACCTCCAATGGCACAAAACGGAGCATGTTTAAACCAAGCATGTGGACAAACACCAGTGTATCAGACTTCCAATGTTGGAAAAATAGAAATATGCACACAGCAACCAGTGGGGAATGTCCGATTGTTGTGCCCAATGGGGACCGTCTATCGCCCGTTGGAAAACACACGCTTTGGACAGGGTATTTGCTCATGGGACCGGATTTCCATCTATTTTCCCTTGCCAATGTCTCCCAACCGGTGCAGTATTTTCTGGTGCCCTGTAAAGACAACAATAGTATCGATTCGCTGCCCCAGTGCTATTCTTGCCCCCATGCAGTCGCATGCATAATATTTGTGCCGCGTGCATCAGGTGGAACGCTGGACTGGCGACCTTCACAAAACCCAGCGCAAACTTAGCACTGCCAGCACAGCCGCTTCGGAGTGCTCACGATAGCAAGTGCCCGGTTGCACCACCTGGGGGCTCGCATGCCAAGACCCGCCTAAAATTGGCCAATTTTAGTCTCAGGTCGCCGATACCGCCCTTATTGTTCTTGTCGCATTCGAATTACAATCAGAAATTTTAGTAATTGGCACTAAAAATTCCCTACTGATAGTGACAAAGATGCGAAGACACTTAAGTACGACTCCACGTATATGTGGATACGGGTATTGAAAAGGAGACCTAATTGTCGCCGCCCCTTTCCACCACCTCAGGTAAAAAATATCCCATCTGTCAAAACGCTCCAATCGCTTCGATTTGCTGTGCTCGTCTTGATCGAGAGAACGTGGATACCTCTGGCAAAACCGCCTAATCTTTACGCTTTTCGCCCTCGGATCCCGGATATCACCGGCAATTATAAGTGCGATGTTTCACTGCATTGTCAAGTAACCGTAGCGTGGGTTTTGGGGCTCGGATTGTGGCATGGCTGTGTAATTATCGTGTTGCTTCCCTGGCCACAGAACCTTCGTCCCACCTAGGTTGAAAATTTTGTAGCAGGGCCTGCGGACTGGTTTATGCAATTTGAGTAATTGCGGTATTTTGCCTGGCAAAACCGTTAACATCACCTGGAAATACCGTTTGTATCACCTGGAAATACCGTTTACATCACCTGGCAATACCGTAAATGTTCGTAAGTTCCCTGGGGCATACATTTAACGACAGATATTAAATTGCCTGAAAATTGAAAAGTTATGGCAACGGATTGTCCAATTTTTCAATCCTCCAGGCCTGCACAGCCTCGAACTATACATGCGTCGTTATAATAGCCTTTGACAGAGCACAATTGAAAGATAATTCCGTATAATTAAAGGCTAATTGGGCGGTTACCCCTATTTAGGATATGATTATCGGCTTTGGCTGTAGGTTTAGCGTTCAATGGAAATATCGATTGAATGCAAATCTTATTCTGTCACTTTAGATCAACTCCGCTTCGTAATTCAGCTGGAACACTTCACTGAATTTGGGGAATAAAAAGACTCCCGGTGTATTTAGAGAACATGTAATGGATCACAATACAGCATTTGGAACTGTCTAGAGAGAGATTTGCGCGATGAGACGAACCAGTTCCGAAAAGCGGTACCTTGATCGCAATTAATTCAAACTTACATGAAAATAATCTTTCAAAAAAGATTCAATTATTTTCCGCTTGAGTAGGTCTGTCAAGATTTGAGATCGCTTCGAACGATTGACGTGAAGGCAACCCAGATGCGGATGAAATTTAGCTTTTTTCGTTAGATCTTCCAATAGGTTGGTGAAAGATATCAAGAAATGAAAAAAGTGAGAAATGTGCAAAAATTTAAAATATTTAACTTGATCATCATGAAGAGAACTTGAATAACACAATTTCTTGAAGATCGATTATCACCGGATATTTTGAAGACTGGACAAAGTTTTCATTCCTATGGACCAAGATATGTCCGGAAAACCTCAACTTATATATTAAGCCAGATGCAATAGTCCCGGGCCAGATAATTATACATATTCAATAATTGAAAAAGGAGCAGTAGGATCCTTACGGGTGAACTGGGTAATTTCACACTAATTCTGTGGTCACTTCTAAGAGAGTTCATACTTGAACTTTACCAGGAAAGTTCAATTGATTTTAGTGAAACTCCTACTTTCACTCATGGCCCTCACAATATCAAGATGAGGTCAAATGACACGAACTGAGTTCCATACACGTAGTTCTTGCATTGTTCTACTGCCATCGATGAGGCTGTCAACCATAATTTCGGTAGAAGAATCCCAATTTTACTGAATTACCGCTACTGGTCCGAAAATACGTTAGTTAATTCCTAGTCTTGCCGACAAGATACCCCTTCAGTGCCTTCAAAATTCAAATAATTAATATATTAGCCATACTTCCAAAATAATCATTAATCTGTCTAGAACAAGCCCCAGCGCTTGTTCTTCTTTGCCTCCTCCTTCATCAAGTTGCTTGCACGGCCAGTATCACGCAATCTGGCGCTGCTCTTGACCAAAACCCGGCCCTTTTTGTCCTGGATCACACTTTCCATGGTCATTACCGAGCCCTCTGTAGTCAACTTGTTGGTGCGGACCACCAAGAACTGGTTTGCAAGCGTGGGCCGCTTGTACTCGATGGTCAAATTCTCCACCATGAAGTCGTCCTTCAAGTTGGAGTTGCCCTGGGACAAACTGGCGTTTCTCTTGTACGTCTCGTTGAGCAAAGTGGCCAACATGCCTCCATGGACTAGGAACGGAAACCCGCACAACTTGTAGCCCATATGGACTATGGTGACGCCCTCGTCGGTGTCGATGTTGTGGAAGATAACCGGCTTGATCATGATGCCTCCCGGTTGGGCCAAGGTGTGTGTGGTGAGCGAAGGTGCCGTGTATTCCTCTTGGGACTTCACTCGAGGAGAATCGCCATGGTCCAAAACGTTCCGGTCCAAGTTTTCCCACGAGTAGAGCTTGTACCACACATTGGCGTTCTTGGGGTGGGCGAGCTCCTGGTATATGGGGAGACTCTTCAACTTGTACTCCAATTGCATGGGAAGAAGCTGGAGAGTCTGCGGGTCCTTGTCGTCCACCGAAATGTACGACTCGTACATGTTGAAGAGGGTCTCATTATATGCGAGGGTAGCACCGCCGAGGAAGAAGACGAGGCAGGTCTTCCAGTTGAACCAGGGCTTGCGACGTGGAAGCAAGTGGTCAAAGGGAGAATCGTGTTCAGACCGGGTACCGTATGGTCTGCATATGCGGGGGGATGCAAAGGGCGCAACGTTGATGCGATGCATGCGCAGCAAGCGCAGCAAGTTGCGGATCATGCTGGTGGGGCCCCACTTGGTGTGTGGTGCAGCCGAAGTTGGGGTGGTGAAAGCGGTGGGCGCACGACCTGAACACAGGCGCGGCTGAAAGTGGCCAGGTGCTGCGGATGCTAAGTACACCCCTATTGGGACGAGTCACTTTAGCTCTACAGAGTGCGTTCACCATGCAGCAGAACACCATGCCTAGCATGTAGCATTGTCTCGTGAGTCAAAATTATCAGGCGTAATACGTCTTTCATACGCCAAGCTGAGAACAAAATATATGCACTTATTCTTAGAAGTGGTGGTAGTGAAAGTCAAAACCACTGTACGCTCCTAGTTATACACAAAGAACCACCCGACTCGCAAATAATAAAGTGGCCCCTCGAACTAGATCAAGGTTTCAGCTCTTAATATTGGAAGTGCAACAGCATGCATGATTAAGAGTCATCTATGCCAACTCAAGGAATCTTGCATGATAAGGAAATATATAATTAAATATATTTAATTGCTGCCCCAAGAAACTGTGCATAAGGACGGGTCTAAACTTCTAGCATTGCCGCATTCAAAAGTATTCCTTGCAGTTTCGTACGTGCAAGCTTGACTTCACGAATGTAGCAAAGTAGACGAAGAATAGATGCTCTCGTTTTGATTGAGAATTGTCCTTCTTCTCGCGCATGCACGCCACCGGCTCCGTTTACCAAATCGAGCCATCTGGTGCAGCAGGGGAAGGTATATGGCTGGACCTTCAGTACAGTACAGTTTGGGGTAACGTGAGTTTGTTCAGTCTAAGTTGCCTCACCACTAAAAAATACCTCTTAGCCTTTGCCGGACCATGCTGGAAAATAAAGAGCATAGCCGTATTTTATACCCCTATCTCTTTCTGTGCATTGCCGGACATGGATCTGCAGCCGCAAGAACACCATAAGATTGGGGCGTGTGGCGTAGTTGGTAGCGCGTTCGCTTAGCATGCGAAAGGTCTCCGGTTCGACTCCGGACTCGTCCATTCTTTTTTGCCTTTGCTCCTGAAAGAACTGACCAAGTGAAATTTTCGATTCGAAAATATGACTAAAACATTCTCTGTGCACCTACACAAATTCGCTTAGTCCTAAGCCATACTTTGCTGCTAAAAATACTGCAGCGAAGTTTGAGTCATTCTACACCGCCTTACTATTGTATATGTGTATGAATTTGCTGTAATACTGTCGTTTCGACTTACTGCTTGCAGTAATAATAGATGAAGTAAAAATTATGCCAATATCTGGCCATTCGGAATGAACATCACGTCGTGAATAAATATGCATTGACAAGTTTCATTTCTTGAACCCCAATTTTTGCCAGATAGACTTCTTGCCTTTGCTGTCCTTGGAATCCTTGTCTTTGTCAGAGATTGAGGCCTTGCTGGACTTTGAGGAGACACTACTTCTGGTCCGATTGCGCTTCATCTCCTTGCGCAACTTGTCGTTCTTCAGCTCGTTTTCGTCGTTATAGCTGATCAAACTGCGCACCTTGTAGATCCGATCATTGGTCGAGCTGGCGTCGTGTGAGCTGGAATCCGCACTTTGGTACTGGTACAAGCCAGTGTTGTTGTGTGAACCGAATCCAACTCCATTCGAAGCCGTGAACCCGGCACTGTGGCCTGTGGTCTGACTTCTATATATAGAATGGATCTTGGAGTCGATTTTCAACGAATCGTCTTTGGAGTTGAGTGCCTCAAGATAGCTTTTGGAAGCCGCTAGCGATCTGTCCGAAATGAGCGCGAGCATATCTTTGTACTTGGATTCTTCTGAGGATGCTTTCAATGCAGACAACTGCTCCTTGAATGTTGACTCAGGGCCAGTATAGGATTCTGTCGATTCAATCGACTGAGCAGAAGATGCGCTCGACAGTGTGCACCTTTGTCTGCTGGAATGGCTTTCGGTGGAATTTCCCGGAGAATCTATCTTGACAATTGGTTTCATGCCGTTGAAATCGTCCAAATCAAACTTGAGGGCTTGTGGGGGTGGCAGAGAGTAGGGGTTGGTCAACATGGCCTCTCTTCCTGTCTTGTTGTTGAAGTCGGTGTTATTCCCTACCAAGATCACTGGGACCGGGGAATACTTCACCACGTAGGAACTCATTTTTATCATGAACTTGTCCTTCTCATTCTTGTTGCGCATCTTGATGGGGTACTTGAAATTCAAGTTGGAGGACTTATTTCCAACCACCACGAGATTAGGCTGGTATTGCTTGAACAAGTGCTGGAACATGTACTTCGTTCCCGTGAGGTGGGAGTAGTTTACGGCGCCGGCGGAGGAGCCCACCGAGCCAGCCTTGGAGAGGTCGTTGTCAGTGACCAACTCGACGGTGATTTTCAACTTCAAGTTCCTTTTCTTCAACATGGGATGCTGCACGATGTAATTGAGGAGCGTTTCACACTTACGGTATAAGTAGTCTTCCATTGACACCTTTTTGTTGTGTTTCTTGTACTCCTTGAGGAATTTCAAAGGCACCAAGGCTGCCACCACGAGGTAGTCGCCGTCCTGGAGAAATGGGCTGTTGTGCTGCTCGTTGGACTTGTTCATCAAGACCAACCAGTCCAAGCTGTTCCACGTGTGTCTTCTGCCGGAAATGACCGTGAGCACGGTTCTGTTGAAGGCGTTGTGGTCAAACTCGTTGTGCTTGACGGTGAGACTGATGGACTTGTAGTTGTTCTCGTTGGACGAGGGGTAGACGATCTGGCGTGGGGGCGGCTGGTTGCCGATGGTGGAGGTGCTGTGGCGGCGCGTGGAGGGGAGGATGAAGCTGGACTGCGAGTCGAACTTGAACTGGTCCATGTTGGAGGTCTTGGCCTTGGTGGTGACGAACTGGGGGTCGAGGGCCATGAGCTCCTCGTCGGTCATGCCGGAATACAGCTTGCGGCGGGAGCTGGCGGCGGCGGCGGCCGGTGCCGGGGGCTCGAGGTTGTCGGTGCCGGAATCGACCAGGAGCGAGCGGTTGTTCTGGGTGAAGTCCTCGTCGGCCACGGCGCTCTCGTCCGCCAACAACGCCCGGTTGTACTCCAACTGCTGGCCCGAGAGCTTGTTCTTGAGGATGGACTTGGAGGGCGGGTCGGGGAGCTTCAACTTGCGCTTGGGCGACAGCTTGGGCTGCAGCGAGCCGAACACCTTGGAGATGTCGTTAACGCCGGACGCACCGTACCCGAACATGGGGTCGATGGTGTAGTTGTTGTTCTGGACGTATGCGGGGTTCCACGCGGGCGGCAGGGCCACCTCGGCCGCCCCAGGGTGCAAGTTGTTGAAGGAGACTCTGCGGCTGAAGTTGGTCAGACCAAGGGCCAGGGCCAGGGGGCTGCCCTCGTGGGGGTGGGTTCTGGGGACTGCGGCGGCGGCGGAGTTCGGAGGCGGCTCGCTGGGCTGCGGCGTGAGGACCATGTGGGCGTCGGTGGAGGCCGGGGGGGTCTCGGGCCCCGGCGTGGTGTGCAAGGAGGGCGCCACGGTGGTGGACATGGAGGTGGCGAGAAGTGGGAGTGGGAAAGGGCAGGGGATGCGGGTGTTTAAGTATGGATGATCATGGTGCCAAGCAATGGGGTTTTGTGGTGCGCGTAATACGACTATCGTAAATGGCAGGGTGCGTGCAGGACGCGCCCGAACACTGCTTGACGTGGGAAGTGCGGAGGAGGGGACCAGAGGGTGCAGCTGCGCCATGCAGACACGCATGCGGGTGGCTGGAGGTGAAATGGGCCACTTCCTCGGTGGTGCGTAGGCCGGCGGCCGTGACCACAGGTGGAACGGGACCGGGACCTAGAACAGGAACTGAAACTGCTCTCGCGGTGGTGTCCGGCCCGCGGAGGGCGGAGTCCCGCCAGTGTCTACTAATTATAGGTGTATCGCGCGTGGGCATTCCGATTGTGTTCGTGCTGATTGTCTGGGGTCTAGAACAGGGCGGGTTTTTTGCGGCAGACCAGCACGACTACTGCAGACAGCGCCGAGACAGAACGCCGCCAGCGCACGTTACTGCAAGCGGTGGCCACGTCTGCGCTAGCTCCACTGCTGCAGACATGGGCACGCCACAGCGACAGGCCAGGACGCACCCGGCGCATGTTGCTCCGGATGTGGGAGTGGGGACGGCGTGGGGATAGAGTTTGGGCCGCATATAGTTGCGTCGGCCGCAGCCTGGAGGAGCCAGAGACTTTGGGGGGCCCACAGGCCCCCGGGCAGGACTGCACCAGCGGCCCACAGCATCGCGAGGGTTGCGCTTCGCGTGCGGCATGGGTGGTGCTGATAAGCCCTGGCCGTGCGCCCTGCCCATGATGGGTGTTTGCGAGGGCGAGGATGGCCCGTCGAGTGCGCCATGCGCCATGCGCCATGCACCAGCCGTGCGCAGCACGTGCGTCAGGGGCGCGCAGCAGCAACTCCTCGGCACCCCACATTTCGGTCACGTGACCCGCGGCACGCGACAAAACAATGCGGCACGTGACAGCAACCACACGTGACGCATGCCGGCCCGGCTGTACACCATACCCACAACACGTCCTCCCACCTTTCTCCTCCTTCTCTTCCCTCCTTCTTTTCCCTGCCCATGTCGTGGTTCCAATCGCTCCCCCTCGACTCCTACAAGCGCGTCAACGAGGCCGCCGGCGAAAACCCCCCCAAATCCTGCCCTGTGCCCGAGCCTTTTGCTGGTCTTGACATCAGATGCGGTCCCACCCTCCGCTTACTAGGCACCTTTGAGAACGGCGAGGACTACCGTGGCTCCATTCTTCTCGTGGTCCACAAGGCGGACGCAGTGCCCGAGGTCTCCTTCGAAATTGGCCGCTCCCGGCCAGAAACCAGCGGTGCTGCTGGAGCCAATGTGGATGCTGCCAATGGTCAGCTGGCGTCAAGCAATGAGAAGGGCGTGTTTCCCGGCACCAAGTTCTTCGAGGACGAAGAAATGGTGTTCTTCCGCTACGAGGTCCACTTCCCGTTGCGTCTGTACGAGCAGAAGGTGCACTACGCCATCAATGGCGCCTCGAAGCCCGAGTTCAGGTTCTTCGTTCCTGCGGCTGACCAGTCCATGAACGTCGTGTCCTACTCCTGCAACGGCTTTTCCCTCGGAACCAACCCCGGCGAGTTCAAGTCGTCCCTCTGGTTGGACGTCATCAACAAGCACGACGACAACCACTACCATGTGATGCTCGGAGGCGGCGACCAGATCTACACCGACGCCGTCAAGTTGGCTGCACCAGAACTCGAAAAATGGGCCGCCGAGTCCAACTATGTCCACAAGCGCTCGGTCCTGGCCTCGCCCAAGCTCCTTGAAGAGCTCAAGCATTTCTATCTCCACCACTATCTTGCGTGGTTTGGCCAAGGTTTCTGGAAAGGCACCCAAGGATCCACGCTCCAGTCGCTCTTTCCCGTCGCAATGGCGCTGATTCCTTCTGTTAACATCTACGATGACCATGATATCATCGACGGTTACGGCTCCTACCACGATTCCACCATGTCCAGCGAGGTTTTCGGCGCAATTGGTAACACCGCCTACACCTACTACATGGTTTTCCAGCACCACACGTCTCCCACCGAGAAGTGCCACCAGGAGGACCCTTCGTGGATCTTGGGCGAAAAGCCTGGACCCTTCATCAAGCAGAAAAACCACTCCAATTACGTTCGTTTGGGCAAAGAAATTGCCCTTCTTGGTATGGACTGCAGAACAGAACGTAAGTTGAAACAGATTATCAATCCCACATCCTACAAACGGATTTTTGACAGAGCACACAACGAAATCACTGCGGACCCTTCCATCAAGCACCTTTTGGTGATGTTGGGAGTGCCTATTTTCTATCCCAGATTGGTGTGGTTGGAATGGATCCTCACGTCCACCGTGCTCAAGCCTTTCAGAGCATTGGCCACCAAGGGTGTGATCAGCAAGGGATTGGTTAACGAATTCGACGGTGAGGTGGAAGTTTTGGATGATCTCAACGACCATTGGTGTGCCAAGCATCACAAGAGAGAGAGAAACAGATTGGTCAAGGAGTTGATCGAATTTGGCAACAACCACGGAGTCAGAGTGACTATTCTTTCCGGAGACGTCCATTTGGCTTGTATTGGCAGAGTCAAAGCCAAGTACCACAAGCATGCCCACATGCACCAGCTTGTCAAGGGCTCGACGATCGAGGAAGTGAACATCAATGTGACTGAACAACCCGAGAGAGACCCTCGTTTGATTTTCAACATCACCAGTTCGGCCATCATCAACGGACCTCCACCTGATGCCATGGCGAACCTTCTCAACAATAGATCTAAAATCCACCACTTCGACTCAGAGACTGACGAGGACGTGATTCCTATCTTCACCATCGATGAAAAGGGCCACAAGAGAGAAAACCACCGTTTCCTCAACAGAAGAAACTGGTCTGATCTCATCCTTGCTAAGCACTCTACTTATAAGGAGTCTATTACGCCTGATGCCACGTCTGAGACAGTGTCCAGAAAATTCCCACAGCCGTTGGGCGTTGCAGAGCCCAAGCTTCATGTGGATGGGGTTCATGTGAAATATCCACTTTTTGACGATTCTTTGGTCACAACCATCCACGTGGAAAAGGACTCTTCCGACTACGGTGCCGCGACCCAAGGCTATGAAGTAATCATTCCAAGATTGGAGGGAACTTACAAGTTGGCAGAGACCAAAATCAAACATTTATAGACTAATATTGCTAGTTTGGATCTGAACTTAGCATGTTGAGCCAAAATGTCTCTGCTATGAAGTCTTCCCACCATTTATTTATTTTTCCTGAAACCAGTATTACTAGGTCAAAAATGTACTATCCAAAAAAAAAATATAGGTCTAGCCTACTATAATGATGGAACATACTTAATAAGTGTTTAGCTTTCTAAAATAATAGTTTAAGCTTCTACAAGAATTATTTGACTTACTATAATAATAGTTTAAGTTACCATAATAATTGTTTGGCTTATCGAATAATAATTGCTCAAAAACTGAGTGTCAAATATATGCTAATTTCTTAACCATTTTTCAAAGAGACAGGTTTTGACCTCGGAAAAACCTTGACGACGATGCTCTGTCTATTTAAACTATGAATCAAAAGCTCTGTGCCGGACCACAGCACTAGGTTCTGAACACAAACGGCACGGCTGGTCTCAGGGGGTCACTAGGCATGCACAGCAACAACCCTTTTTCTTATTTATAATTGGAGGACATAAAAAACCCATGTATAATTGCCACAAACAGCGAAATAATTATGATAAACTTTTGAGATGCAAAGAGGCTCAAAGACCGAAGCATCACAGCCGACACCATCTCATGCACAGTAACCGCTTTTTAAACGCTCGGAATGCCGCCGGCCATCCCCAAACTTTGGTATTCAACCTAAACTCTGAAACTGAGGATGGATTTTTCAACTGGGCTCAATGCCAGTTTTATTCGAATATTCCCGTGCCATGCACTCGGGGCTGGGACCCGACCCACTCCAGGACACTGCCTTCTACCTGACCCACCTCTCGGCTTTGTTTGGCCCCGTTTGGAACACTGGAGCCCGGTCTGTGACGTCAAATAGGAATTTAGGGCATGAGGCGCATCTTCAGAACAAGGCCCGTATCTCAGCCCAGGGGGCGATTTTGGATCGGAAAACGCCATCACAGGGAAGAAACGCGCTGTAGGAGACGGTGGAGCTACTCAAACAAGGATATAGCCTGGCGGAGCCCCCGAATACTGCCCGTAGTCTTCCCTCTAGATTGTGACACGTGACCGTTATCTCAATGTGTAGCTTATCGGAACCACCAAGTCATCTTAGCCACTTCTTCTCGTACCACGCCTGCCCTCCACGGCTGCATCCAAGCATTCCAGTTCGCTACTCCAGCAATGTCCAGAAAGCGCAAGTTAGATTCGCCGGAAGAAGGCGCTGACTTTTCCTCGTCGTCGAAATATCGTCCTGACTCGGTACAGCTGAATAGCCTCCCACTCCACCGATCCACATCGGCATGCCATCGTTGTCGGGTGAAGAAGATCAAATGTGACCAGAAGTTTCCCAAGTGCTCCAAATGTGAAAAGAGCGGCAACGAATGTGTGGGTTTGGACCCACTTACGGGCCGAGAAGTGCCCCGGTCATATATCGTCCATCTCGAGGCCAAAGTCCAGCTCTTGGAGGCGAAGTTGAAGAAGCACGGCTTGGACATGTCACTAGACCAGGTACCTACCCACGATAACTCCGAAATCACCAAGACACCTCACGAAGTTCCGCCAAGTAACGGCTCCTCCATCGCCTTTTCCAAGTTGATGACCACAGCTGTTAAAGTCACACAAAAAACATCACTGATGCCTGAAACCGACCGCAAAATGGCCCTAATTAAGGGCAATAACATCCTTCCCGCAATTCTTCCTCCAAAATCCACAGCATTAAAGTTCCTTCAGATATTTTTTGCCCAGTCTAATAGTCAACTTCCCGTTCTTCACCGAGAAGAGTTTCTAAAAGAGCATTTTCTCCCAATATATGGCACGTTTGACTACACCGAGGTCAGTTTGGCATCAGACTACACTCCCATAAACGTCAGCGGACTCGTGCCGAGCAAGGAGACCACCTGGTTCGACCTGTTCAAGTATGAACTCCAGTGCATCTTGGGCCACACCAACAATATCAACCAGTCAAATGAGGAGATCAAGCGGATCTTTAACACCATCGTTCCCCCCAAAAAGTACCAGAGAAGTCTCTATTTTCTCAACATGATCTTTGCCATTGCCTCTTCGGTACACAATCTCCAATATCCTCCAACAATATCAGAATCATTCAGGTTGGCAGCCGTCAAGTTTCTTGATGAAGTCAAAAGCACACTGGACCAATTGGAGGTGCTCCAAGCAGTGCTTTTGCAATCGCTCTATGCAATTATGCGTCCTACAGTTCCTACGGTATGGACTGTAGTAGGCACTGCATTGCGTTTATGTGTTGAAATGGACCTACACAATGAAACCCACACTACAACAGCCAACAATTTGGACGCCTTCACCAAAGATAAGCGAAGGCGTCTTTTCTGGAGCACATATTCTTTGGATCGCCAAATATGTTTTTATTTGGATAGGCCTGTGGGTATTTCTGACGAGTCGATTCATACTCCCTATCCATCACTTTTGGACGATGCCCAGATCCAGCCCAATGACACCAGTATCTCGGAATACCCATCCATCAACACACAGAACATGCAGAGTCCTTCTTTCAAGTCGATTTCGTTGTCGATGTTCAAAATACGGCAAATTCAATCAGAAGTTCAGCGAATATTATACACCAACGCCGAGATTCCTCGCCAATTTGCATCTTTGGAGGAATGGAAAACGTCTATTCTTCTGAGATTGGCCTTGTGGAAGAAGAACACACCGCAGAGTTCTCGCCAGATGAACTGCAATTTCAACTTAGTTTTTTTCAATATTAACTACAACCACACTCTTCTCATGCTTTACAATTTGTCAAGAAAAAATTACAAGCTTTCCTTGAATGACATGTTGCAGGTTTCCACCTCGTCCAAGGAGCTTATCAGTTGTTACAACCAATTGTTCACGACCAAGAGTATAAATTATACTTGGGCTGCAGTGCATAATTTATTTATGGCAGGAACTTCCTACTTATATGCCATATACAATAGTGAGGGAGTACGGCGTCAGAATCTGCTTCAAGAAGTGAAGACAATTACATCTGAATGTCTCAGTGTGTTGACTTCATTGGTGGACAGATGTGATGCTGCATCGAATTGTTGTGAGATGTTCAAAAGCTTGACCATGGCCATCATCAAATTGAGATATAATGAAATTGTGCAGGGATATTCCACGCTCAACGTGTCCAAGGAAAGTCTCAAGGAAATTGATAATAATAATGTCAAGTCGAATTTGTCGCAATTAGTGGAAAACCTTCGGGAAGCAGACAAAAATACGCAAGATCTTAACCCGTTTGGAGCAGGAATCGGACAAATGGACAGACCAACACACGAAGTTCCAATGCGTACATTTGAGTGGTCCACGGACCAGCAAGGTGGTCCAAATAGCAATGGAATGAGACAAGCTCCACATGCAACTGAAAAGTACGACTTGGATAAGTTCTTCAAGGAATTGGAGACGTTAACGCCAATGACTTTGCATTCCAAGGGCGAAGTCGGCAATATTATTGCCAGTCCATACTCAGAGAACTCTGACTGCTCGACCAAGGTTAATACGAAAGAGGGAAAGCGGACATTTGAGTTGTTGCATCAGACCCCTAATGACATAATTTGGGAGCAATTTTTCGGGTCATACGCACAATTGAACATGGAGAATGATCTTATTGTGAGGCCAGAAGAGAACCAACGCTGAATGGAATTGGCTCAAATCGAAAAAACAAAAAGGTGAATTGGTACCTGGTTAGAATTTAGTGGTGAAAATAATACCTTTGCTCTTGAGTTAAGGAAAAATTAGATATTGCCTCGAAATCCAGCCACCGTTTTCCAATGTTCACTACAACTGCAGTTGCATCCTCGGGTACCAAAAGAATAAACTTATGCCGCCTGTAATAGACCTTTATACGTTACATAATATAATAGACCAGTAACTAGAGGAATCGCATCTGATGATTCGGAACTACCCGTTTCTAATAACACGGCACTAGCCGATAATTCCAAGCAAATAGAGCTTGCAAATATATTGAGCTATATTCTTGACTATTTAACCAAGAGACAAAAAATTGGATTGTTTGGATAATCGCCAGCGGTCACCAATAAAACCAAACCACAGCCAAAGTTGCATTAATTACCTTTTGACGGCCCGATATATAATTAATTTAATCAATGGGAAAGGCCAATTTACTTGAAAGCTTGAACATTTCCAAGGGCTCATTCCTTGTATTTCAGTAAATATCATTCTCATGCCAATAGTGCATTAGTCCTAAAGCCTGTCCAGCAAATAGGCAATATTCAATGACCAAATATCACACTTCCGGTCTCAAGAACTGAATATATTTCACACGAAAAGTCACGTAGATATCCAGAAACACAGAACAGTCTCTTCGGGTTCTTCAACAGGAATTTCTACCGATAATACCCATGTACATCCAGACACACAGAAAGGACATTCTATAATAACAGTGATGTCCAGATCCAGAACAGTCTTCACGATGTGAAACAGAATGGGTCGCCCAAAATCGTCATAGATATCCAGAACCAGAACACGCTTCTAGAAATTCATTGTCCACACTCATATTGGGTCTAATGCGGCCACACTGTGCATCACACCAAGACTGTCCTCCTCCATAAGGGCACTTGGTTCCACTCTCATTACACTGTGTGCGAGAAGACTAGTCCCGTCAAAGAGGCCTTCAATAGATACCACGGTGCCAGAACGCGTGATTTCAGAGTCCAATTCACCTGAAATATCAGCCAAGCCCACAATTAGTGTTGAAGTAGAAGCTTCAGGCATATTTTCCGCCCTGGAACTTGTTGAAAGACGTGGGGCAGTAGAGATCAAGTTGGCCACACTTCGGACATGCACTGCAGGCTCTGCAGGGTCGTGGAGCACGACCTGGGCAATCAACCTAATGCGGACGGGTCGGGCAAGCGACGCCGAGGGCACTACCTGTGCTAACTGTCCAGGTTCGAACAAAAGAAGGGTCATGAAGGGTGACAGAAGAGATGGAGGGTTGATATAGCGATTATGTAATAATCAAGCTATGATTACGTAATCAACATATCTGACCCATACCGATGTATTCGAATCCGCCAAATCGTATTTATCAGCTCTCCATATGTAGCACCGTTTCATTGCGGCTCTTCTGTTAGCCAGCCTCTCCTGTTGGACAGTAATGCAGTATTCATTGCCTCTTGAAGACATCGCATTACGTGACGTGCTTACGTAACAACATACACTTTACAAGACATCTCTATATCCATCACGTTCAACTCTTCACTTCAAATGAAGATCCTATCCGAAAGAGATGCCTTTCTCTCCAACTATGAGGTCCACGAGTTCATGAGAGACATCAAGCAAAAGTATAACTGGTCTTTCACTCCCGAAGATGAGGCAGCCCAGGCTCAAGACAAGCGCAAGTTCAAGAAGAGATTCACTGCCTGTGGCTTGGACCTTGAAGTCATCACCAGAGACGTGCTATCGTACTTGGACGAAAGTCCATGTGCTGCTGTGACTACCAAGGCGAGCTTCGAGCAGTTGGTCCAGTTTTTAAACGGATACGACTTGGTCAAGGTGGAAAAGCTCCAGATAGTCAACTCACTTCCTCGGTCCATGGTCCACTTGTATGCGTTGGTGGAGGAGTGTGACCTGCGGTTCAACGAGACGCAATGTGAGGCGATCATTGCCAAGATTGACGAGTTGTTCCCGGTGGAGGAAGAGGAGGAAGAAGAGGGTGAAGGAGAAGGAGAAGAAGGAGAGGAAGTAGAGGAAGCAGAGGATGGAGAGGAATTTGCGTCTGCCGAACAGACGCCAATGCAAGAGTGAAGGTGAAATCAAACTAGAAATGGAGTGCTCATGATCTGAAATGGATCGTATTATCATGCAACTGGATAAGAATTACTAGTGTGACTGAAGATGAATGAATTTTCATCTCATGGATCAGAATACAATAGTGAATTTCCTACTGTTAGATCTGACAAAAATAGTGGATTTTAACACTAGCGGATCTTTTTAAGTAACCATTCTGAAGGAACTTCCTGAATAGTTATTTTCAGAGTCGACTAGTTATCTTAGGGACAAACCAGTGGACATTCTGAGCTAAGATTAATTTTCTATCTTATTGATAATCTGAGATCAAATTTCAAATACAACCTCAAAAACAATTATAACACAACAATCCTAAAATCTAACTTCACAATCTACAAATAATAATTCCTAAAAATCAACTCCACCATCCCTCTGCCTACATCTCCATTGATACAGGCAATGGTCTTCTGACTGTGTGTTTATCATATGTACATTAATTCTATAGAAATCCCCCCATGAGTCGTCTTGTAATGCCCAAGTCCCCTTCTTTATCATCCTTTTCTTCGGTCTTCAGTTCTTCTATCATTAGTTTCGAATTGGGATTTCTTGCCTCTTCCTCCTCTTTGGCTATGGTCGTCACCGCATAATTATACCACTGCTCCTTCAAATTGCCCACCATCTCACTTACCTCAGAAAGTAGCCCCGTGGGCCCCACGGCAAAAAGAGATTCGGCATTATCTTTTGAATTGATCCAAGGATGTTCTTCTTCACTCTTCTGCTCATCGATGCTGTTATTGTGTTTGGTGATCAAGTCCCTAGCTATGATGCTTGACAAATCGACCTCGGAATCTAATGTATCTGCCGTGACAGCTTCTTCTTGTTCTACCTTTTGTTCCTCGGTTTCAGAAACTCGGAAATGGTTTTTTACCAAGTGCTCAATTACCGGCCATCCGTATGCATTAGAGAAAGTTCTTCTCACAATAATATTGTTATGTGAATCTGGCTTCAACTTTACAATCACTTTTCTCCAGCTCATGTTCTTGTGATATTCTCGAGCGATTTCCTCTTCAAGGTGGTCTATCTCATAGTCTATGTGCTCGAGGAGTTTCTTTCTGATGCTTGATGAATAACTAGCCTTTTTCTCTCCCAGGGTGGAATCTTTCTCATGATTTTGTTCAACATGAGGTTCGAATGGCGGCAAGTCCTTATCATAATATACTTTGTCGTGAATAATCACATTCTCTCGAGAATCAGGATCAGTGATGAACTTCATGGATGGCAAGGGTGGAAGTATCAATGCTGAGGCTGTTTCTAGAACAGACGATTTAGGAAGAACATTATATGCCCCTTCCTTTCCTTGGGTTTCGAGGTTGTTGGTTTGAAACTTTTGGTATTCATCTTCCAGCGATTTGCTTTGTTTTTGAGGCATGAAGTATGACAAAACCGCCAGCACTGGCGAAATACCATTCTCTGTTTTACCTTCAATTTCTGGATTAGCAGGTACTTTGGAGGCTTTCTCATGAATTTTATTAGCCTTGTTTTCAGTGGAATTAATAATCTGACTCAAGCCCTTGTAATCCAAGTACAACAAGGAAGAAGTTCTCAAGGGAACCACACCATCATTAATTGCATTTGCATAGATAGTTCTCCTGGCAAATCTTTTGAGGATCTGATGTGTGGGTCCCGTGGGCAATAATAAAAGAAGTGGTTTTGAATTGTTTTCAACGTATTTCAAACCTACATCTTGTCCAGTAATACCAACCAATCCAGCCAGCAATGCAATCTTAACATAAAGGGGATTTTCATTCACAACTCCCAATAAGGGCGACGCCAAGGTGATGAAATTGATAGGTTTAATTTTCTCGAAAAACCAAGGGAAGTTGGTGTGTAAGTAGGCAATGGCAAAGGTCTGGACTAGACCGCCCAAGGAGTGGCCAATGAACGAGATTTTGCACACGTTATCCTTTAGAGGCAGAGTATTAGTGACTAAATCAACGATGTATTCTGCGACTCTACTGCCAAGATACTTGATACCACGCTCCGTCTTTCCGATGTTACCAAAATATCCCTTAACGACAACATTGTCTCCTGTGGACTTGTCGATTTGTTCTTTCAAGTAGAGTAGATCTGCTCCAACGTTGGAATGGATTCCATGCGTTAAAATCACCAAGTGAATCGGCTTCTTTTCGTTGGGAATTGGAAGATTCCACAAATCCAAGGTATCGAAAGTATCCACCTGTAGGATCGTATTGGGCACAAAAGTGCCCACCTCATCAGCATTAGCGATCTTTTTCTCGGGAAAGGACGTCTCGTGGAGCACTTTCTTCGAAGTGCCGATTAAAACCTCGAAATCTACCTCGATGGTATTATTGAATAGGATCTGAGATGCCACGTCCACCACCCAGCAGTAGGTTTCTTTAAATGTGTGGCACGATAACTCGGCATAAAATGATTGTCCTGGTAAAATTTGTGGCTCAAAAACCGGCTGCTCTGCAGTGATGAAGCATTTCTTGTTGGGATCGTAATCGTCGGTTCTGCAATCGGCGTAAATCACGTAGGGTCCCGCCAAGTATGCGGCCCTAAACGCAATCAGCTGCCTGTTTTTGATCTTGACCCAGAGGTTCGAAGGGAGATTCGGTGGATTGCCATCCTCGGTCTTTAGTTCTGGCGTGTAGTTGATCTTGAACCGCTCTACTTGGCCTGCTTTGACTGCTCGGACCAGACGGTAAAGCACGTAATCGGACATTGTTGCATATGATTTTGACCGGAAAAGATGGAATCAGCACGGAATTACTTCAATTGACTCTTGGATTAAGGTGAGACCAATAGAATCCGGTAATGCAAGGGTTTCTGTGAACCTAGACCACTTGAGGGCTGTATGGGAAATGTGAAATGAGAAATTTGGGTCGAAAAAAAGGACAAGATGACGGGAAAGAAACGGGTCAAAAAAAGGATTCAGATAGAGCCTGAAAATGCGCTTGCTCTGGATGCTCGAAAGAAGCAGGAAGAGAAGTGTAGGCGTAATAAACAAAGGTCACTGACGCCTATCCTGTTGCAACTGTTGGTGCACGTGATTTCGAGCACATGACCTCATTTGTTGGGGGAGCGCATGTGATTAATGACACACGTGACGAGATATGGATGTTTCCACCTCCTCAGTCCATGTCCATACCATCTACGCCAGAGCCGCTTCTTGCAACTTCTGAAGAGCCCAGTGGGTCAGAAATCCACACAAAAGCACTGCAGGCTTTTTTCGGAAAAGTTTCGCCCCAAAATGACCCGGAATCATCCTCCGCCTATCACCACTCCAATAACACAACCACCACGTCAACTCACTACAACGAGGTGCATCCCATAGAACACACAGCTCATAGTCTTCTCAGTGGTCCATTGGATACTTTGAACGAGAATTTCGAGCTGCTCAACCAATCACAGTTGATTCTACTCACTCGACTCAAAATCATGGAACAACGTCTACAGCTGTTCAAGGACGTTCTAGACGGCACAATTGACGATAAGCAGATTACACGGGACCTTTCTCGAATCAAGGACTTGAAAAAGCGGATCCTTACGGTTGCTAAGACATTAAAAAAAGTGGATCAGAGAGTGGGAAGAATGGAGGTAGCCCAAAGAAGAGGAGAAGGAAACACGGGCCCAAACAACCACTTCCGGTGATCTGAATAATTGAATTGGAATTTAGGGTCCTGATAATACCCAATACTATGTACCACCAAGCTAATTGCCTCTGTTTCTATTGTTGAACTGGATTCACGATTTAAACAGAGTCGAACAATTAATTCCAAATCCAAACGATCCCAGAATTAATCTGGGCCCACAGTTGCAATCGACTCCTAAGAGGTTATATAAAGACCCGTGAATTATTACATTTAATACTATCCTCTAACTCACATTTTGTTTATATACTGCTAATTCAACAATAGAAAAAGCGTGCATTCTTTTAAATCCCCAAGTGCATCAAATTCATGTAATGAGCTAAGAAGAGATGTAATGAATTGCCTGCTACTCGGGCAGTCGATTCTGACTTTCCAATCCGCTTCCATTCATCGAAAGAAACTACACTTTGCCATTCGGCGATCTATAGTACTCATCATGGATCTATCTCTATCATCCTAAAGAAGGTTCATAAACTTGATGGGGTATCCTCCGCTCTTCAATCCAAAGATGGAGAGGAAGCCACTGTAGGCCAAGAAGATACCTCCACTAATTAAAACCACAGCAAAGAGATTGACAGCCGGGTTCTTGATATTGGGGAGTTTCTTGAACAATACAACCACAAGCAAACTCAAGATTCCGTAGAGGAACGACACGATCTGGGTCTCCACTCCGTATTGGTTCATTTGGCCGGGTGCAAAGTATTCAACCTTATCTCCGTTCTCTCTAAGGTAAGGTGTGCCTCTGATCTGGTTGAACATATAGCCTGTAGTGAACAACAACACGAACACAATAGAGAGGCCGCTCCACAAGAGCTTGCTAGTGAAAAGTAAACCGACCTGTCTGTAGAACTTTTTCAACAACAAGACAAACGTGAAGGAGAAGAAGGCGAAGAACGCCACTCTGGTGTAGTCTGGAGGAATGTGGACGTTCAATTCGTGGCCAGTCAAAGTCTTCAACCACTCAATGACCAATTCGTCATGCTGGCCTTGGAAAAACTGGTATTCCACCACTTCTTTCTGGTAGGCACCAGCATTGGCATTAGTGGAGGGAGGGAAGTAGAAAACCTTAGGAATCTGGGCCAATTGGAACTCCTGGAAGAACTTTCTTGCTTCACCGAACTCTGACACACCAAACACAATGTTCTTACTGCTGGGGCCACTCTCGTCGCCCTCTTTGGGTTGGTATCCATTGGGGTGGTCTTGGAACCAACTGTTGGCCACCAACTGGAAATCAGGGCCAAACTCTCTGCACAACACACAATTGATCTGTGGAGCATATGACGTGAGCAAGATCACGACATGATCGTCTCTGGGACCCTCCAAGATCTGCTTGTAGTTTTCATCGGTGATCTTGATGGCCTTATTTTTGCCAGAATTCTTCACGAGATCCTGTAATTCTTGAGAGGAAAGACCGGCAAAGGCATAAGTGACAAGCGAGAGTAGTGCTAGGCACGATTGGACGAGTTGCAACTTCATGGGAGCTTCGGTAAGGAGGTCAAGGTGGAAGTGAAAAATGTACACGTCAGAGTGGCACATGATTCTGCACACGTGATGTATGAAAGGTTGACAGAATGGCGTAATAATGCTTCATTGGAGGTAAAATGTAAGAAGTGAAGGGGTAGTGGGGAAGAGAGTTATAGTTTTACTGTTTACTTCTGTTCTTGGACAAAATCGGACTGAATTGGCATTTTGAGTTGAGGTTGTTGAAGTCGTATTGGATTTCGCAGTAATAGAATAATGCGAATATGGAGCTTGGAAAGTGAATAATTTCAATTGTTCAGAAGTGAAATAAAGAGCATTCACGTATTGAATACGGTTCCTCGGGATTAAAGAGGATGTATAGTTGAGTGAGGAATTGCCTACTTACTGTAAATTAATGTACGCGTAAAATATACTTTTGAATTTAGTTTCATGAATTATGGATAGAAATCAAGAAATTCCGTCTCACTATTAACTAAGCTGGAACGTGCCTTGACTTTTTTGACAATTATTATGCTGTATGAATTGTAAATTTCCTCAAGGCATTTTCTTGTCTTATTCTCTTAGTTAAGAAAGTTTATCTTCTTGTTGCTGCCACAATCAATTCTACACCCACCAGCCCCACTCTCTAGCCTCTCAACTAACAAGATATAACTGCCTGGAAATTCAAGGTTGACATCAATGAAAGTTCCGTATAATGAGTCATCCCAATTCTCATTAATGCATATAGGACGGCCATCACTTGCAAACACCGATCCTCTAACTCCGGGTCTGTATCCGGAAAGTACTTCTTCAGTTCCAGATTTGTTGAGATATGTTAATTGAAATGTTGCTTTAACATTGTATTCCGGAGTGGAGAAAGTCAATTTAAATCTATTGGAGCCCTGCCACTCAAATGTCGTTTTTTCAAGGAATAGACCAAGCGAAGTGTGTATGTTTTGCACTTGAATGGCTTCTGGTTTGTCACTATTAAGCACAAGTTTATAAGATTCATGCTCCACCCGTTCGTAAGTTGACAAGATCAACCTGTACCACCCCTTCTTCAAAAATGGTTTTTGGACCTGAAATTCTTGATTGTAGGCTTCGCTGAAAATTAACTTCTTCTTGTCAAATGATCGTAGCGGTAAATCATGGTCATACTCATGAGCATAAAATAAATGGAAATTGATGAGAACATTTCTATTAACTCCGGTGAACAAACCTAGAAGAAGATGGCAGTCTTCCTTCAAAACAATACTGTACTGAGGATTCTGAAGGAAAGAAGGAAATGACCAATTTCCTCCACTATTAAAATGGGTCCATTCATTTTCAAATTTAATCAATTTGTCCAGGTATGGGAAAGGGCATTTAGGGCAATCCCAATTTGCTGAAATATTGTTAAATATGGTACAAGAAAAGAAGCACGGATGGTTGCTCATAATGATCATGGTATGTGAATCTTTTGGTGCCAAACATATCTTTTGGAGGAACAATCTATTATTGGTGAACGAGTCCGAATTGAGGCATTTGTATTGATTTGGCGAGAATACCTTGGCTCCATTTGAGTCATAGATCTGGCAGTAGATCACATTTTCAGTATTCTTCTCTTGCATGTTACGTTCAATTAGAATCCATATAGTCTGGGATTCATTTGTGGGATTGGTTAGTTGATGTTGGGACTGTTCGTATAAGTGCTTCTTGGGATCAAATGATATCACTTTTTGAATATTGTGCTTAAAGATTGACTTGCTATTCCAATTGACATAGAGATCATTAAAGTGGTTGAATTCCGAGAGTTTTATATATCTCTTTGATTCGTCGTTGGATTCAATCCATGGATTCTTCAACGTCAAGGAACCTGCCTCGTACGAATAAATAGAATAGTCATGATTGGAAATCAAATTGAGCTGCGTTGACAAAGCTTTCGATAGTTTCTTAGTTCCAATTCCCAAAGTAACTTCACCCTTTTTGTACAATTTCCAAAGATGCTCAAAGTTATCGGGTAACTTATTATTCAACGTGATAATTTCGGGCAAAAATCCCGATAACAAGTAGATGTCATTTGCCATGTTGGAGCCATCAAAATTGTATCCGTTGCCCATCAATTTGACGTTGGCTTTCTCAATTAGAGCCGGCCACCTGAGATCGGGATCTGAGGATGAGGTGACGGTCAAATGCCGCAGTCTGTTGTCTTTGAAATAGGGAAGAAGATTATCAATGACCACCAAACGCTGAGTTCCGTTAAAATTGAGGCGAATTCGATACTGTTTGCTTGGCTCCTTCGGGGAGATCAAATCATACAAAGGGAAGCCCACATCCGCTAGTGTCAACATTGACGAGACGAACGAGCAATTGGAGAGAACATCTTGGTACAAATTGCGAATATCATCTCCGTTGTTCCAATTGGTGAAGTCAGTTTCCTTAAACTCAATGCTGCCGCTGGTCACACTTGTTTGAATGGTTGCATCTGTTTCTTCAAAAGACGGCACCGGGTACTCACCGGAATCGAGCAATTCCGTGAAACAAATCACTGGAAAATGGTTTCCTCTCAATCTCGAGTTCAACCAAATCATTTTGCTAGTGACATTGTTGCCATTCTTCAGCAAGGTGTCATACCATTCCATGGCATATTTGCTAAGTACTAGATTGGCATTGTCTTTTGGAAGCGAATTGAGTATCTTTATGGCTTGAAGTGCCTCTTTTTTTGCTTTCACGTGGCTGTTGAGTGCATCACTGACGTTGGAAGCTTGAAGAAGAGCAGCTACTTCTGCTAGTGACATGAAAGATGACTACTTAGAAATATGGAATCGCATATGTATGGCTGTGCTTACGTAAGCAGAAATAAGGAACCAAGCAACAGGCTGGAAGTACGTGTAGAAGGTTGGAAATAAGAGAATATGGGTTGAAGAGGTATAACACACCACTTAGGATGCTGTGACCACAAGTACAGTCTCATCCAGCACTCCAGAGCCAGAAATAGAGCACCTTTTTCTTCTTCAACATTGTCACGTGTAATATATCATGTGACCTGATATACATATTGTGCACTTTCACTATTGACAAGTTCAATGGCACTCCGAAACAGAAGAAAGGCGGCCATTCAGGCTAAAGATGAGGAATCCGAGGTATCGAGTTCGCAAGACTCTCATTTAAATTCTTTGCTTCTCTTGAGTACACTTCTTGTGTTCCGAACTGTCAACGCCTTTTCAATATCAACCTTTTTCCAACCAGATGAATACTACCAAGCACTTGAAATCGCTCACAACTACGTGTTTGGATATGGATACGTAACCTGGGAATGGAAAGAACATCTCAGATCTTCAATTCATCCCCTCTTATATGCATTCGGCTACAAAATAGCCCAGCTCTTTCATCCAGACTATATTCAATGGAGTCCCAAGATTATTGGTGCTGTGATGGCCACGGCAGGGGATATTGGAGTGTACAGATTTATCCAAAAGTACACCAGAAATGAGAAATTGGCAAGAATAGGTCTTCTCTTGTGGGTCTTCAATCCCTTTAATTGGTATATTTTGACCAGAGCCTTTTCCAATAGTTTTGAAACGGTGCTAACCACTTGGGCCTGGGTATATTGGCCGTGGACTGGACCCCATATCAACTACAATAAGTACGTCAAGGCAATTGGATTGGCTGTAATTAGCTGCATTGTGAGACCCACCAATGTTATTATTTGGATATATTTGGGATTTCGTCTTCTAATCACAACTACTCGAAAAGCGAAACTTATTCTCATTACCATCGCAGTTGCTGCATTTTTACTTTCAATCAACTGTTTACTTGACTTTGCATTTTATGGTGAATTCACTGTGCCCTTGTATAACTTCATGGAATTCAACGTGGTGAGAAATCTCTCGGTCTTCTATGGAGTTGCACCTTGGCATTTCTATATTTTTCAGGCCATTCCTTTGATGACAATGTTATATCTTCCATTTTTGCTCCATGCATTATCTCGGAACTATACTGATGCGTTGGTTCATTCTGGTCTCCTCATGCTACTTGGATTTTCACTCATAGACCACAAGGAATTCCGCTTCATTTACCCACTCCAGCCACTTATGATTTTGCAAAGTTCATATTCAGTATTACTGGCTTTCAATTCTTGGGGAAAGCGGAAGACAAGGACAATTTTCGGTTCGATATTAGTTGTCAATATATTAATCTCTTACTTCTTTTCTGCCGTTAACGAAAGGGGAGTGCTTGACTTAATGGGATATCTTAAGTCGAACGACAATATATCCTCAGTGGGTTTTCTCACTCCGTGTCACTCTACGCCATGGCAGAGTTATTTGCACGATCCCAAATTTGACAACTCATGGTTCCTTACGTGTGAACCACCTCTCAATGTTCCTATAGAAGGATATAGAGACGAGTCTGATCAATTCTACGACGATCCCATTGGGTTTATGGATCTCAACATGCCCCTGATCAAACCGTGGCCCAGTCATTTGGTGATATTTGAAGCACTTGAACCGGAAGTTAAGGAATACCTTCTAGGAAAGGGCTACACTGAGGATGAGAGGTTTTTCAATAGTTACTTCCACTGGGATGGAAGGCGGCTTGGTGATGTCATAGTCTATAGAAAGTATTGAGTTTTCGTATAGCCTTGCTTGAAAGAATGCATTACACTCAAACGATAAGCACTAGAAGTCATGAAGTCATGGAGCCATAATTTGGTTTATACTTGGATAATAATTTTGAAGATTTTCCATACTCAGTTCTGATAAACTCATACTTTGGGACTACCATTAGTTCAAAACTAGTAAAAAGAGACAATAGAGCTTGAAGTTAAAACTAGCCCCACGTTTCGAAAGGTGACGTCAAAATGCAAAGAGCATGGAAATAAATTCTTTTTGAGATGAATACAAAATTAAAAGGGACAATACCATAAACACTATAAAAGCTTCAAATGTATAAGGCGTCCTTTTTAAGTATCGATGTTTGGATTCTTGCACTCTCGAATGTCCTTAAAGAGTAGTGAAGAGATCAATGGGGTAACCTTGGATAATACGTACAGTGCTGTGAATCTCGAATCATGTTCTATCTGCTTGAAAGCATGCTAAATATTAACATGTCAAGGCAGAGAGCTATGGCGGGCTTCCTGATAGTTTTAAACCGTATTTCAAGAAAAATATATCTTCATATGGGAGCTTAATGCGTTAAGGGAACCCATTTGAGATTGAGCTTACAATGTAGGAACGGGATTCAATAAGTCCGATTGATATATCGTGCTTATAGTGGACGATTCGGTAGAGAAAAGAATGCAACATACATTCGATCAGATGGAACCGCGCCAAAAATTGACAGCTTATCAGCAACAGGAGAAGGGCTTATCTGCTTCATATCTATCAGAGCCGGCTAAGGACAGCATAGTGGCCTGGTCGATCAACTGGTTGTGAATTTCTGGCTTTGTGCAAGTATTTGGAGTGGGTGAGAATAAGCTCAGAACTTTATTATGACGTAGTGTTTGAAATAATTAACGGGGCGGCGGGTTGGCGAGGAGAAGAAGAAAGACGTGGCTGAATGCTCAAACTAAGACAAGAACAGGGGGCAGGTGGAATCACTTGGGTTTCTCATGGAGAACAGGAATTGAAAGAAATGGAAGAACTCAAACATCAGAGAAATATCAAGTTACAGAACTTCGATTAATTGCAAAACTTGCAAAATCTTGATTTTAACAGACAAAGACGAAGAAGCTCAATCTCGAAATCGGGGTAAACGATGCACAGAAGGGAGAATTAATCTCTGTGGCAGATTTGATAACAAATTGCATTGCATGTGAAGTGGTGGAATTGAGATCGGATTCGTGAGGACTCAATTTAAAGTAATTCCCAAACTGGTCCGCTTAGCCCAATAGCCTCAGGAGCACAGGCACACCATCGCAGATACGGAGGTGGAAATACGCAAGCCAAGTATCCGTAAAAGTGAAGACTCCTGTATTAGTTTGCCTTGCATGTCGAGGGCAGTTTGGGGCATTTAGTAGCATGAACCTGGCTAAGGAAAATGTGAGACATCCGGGGTAACCTAACCAGAGATGTTAAACTCATAATATGCCAATTATTCTCTACGGACCTGAGAAATATGCAAAAGACTCTTGGTGCATGTTTTTGTCACAGACTCTGAATGCTACATTTCTAGGCGCCATCCATAGCCTTTCTTATCTCCCTTTGAGCCTCCATCTAAGCAGTTGACGATACTTCCAGAATCTCTCCAGTTACTGTAGTATCTCGATTCCTGTTCATATCACTATCCCATCCCATTCCTCATCCGTATTGTTATCTATGCCTCTATCACCTACTTCTTTTTCTCTTACTCAAAGCACAGCACATTCTCCTATCTCTCGCAGCCCAGTCGCTGGCCCTGGACTGTCCTGTTCAGAATCGTTGTCACAAGCCACTTTTTGCCATCAGGCTGATCTAGAGAATCAAGCTGATCTAGAGCATCACGCCCTAGACATCACGTAGTTAGACCGCGTTGGGTGACACAATAGTGCCATCCGTGGAGGCTCGTTGCATCAATCTAGCGAGTGCTTCGGGCCGGCAGGTGATGCGAGTATTTCTCCAAGGTCAGGCTCTCTCCAGCAAAGAGCGAGAAAAGCGTCCCCAGAGATGCTTGGTTAGAAAGCGCATCAGAACGGGCCTAGACAGTTGTCCCAACGCGCTACCGAGTCCCTCTTCACAAAATGCCGTCTTGGCGGCGGAACTGAAACTTAGATTGTGAACCTGGAACAGTCAAACCCGTGAATAGTCGCACCGGAACTAACCACCCCGCGGTGAATGTAACTCCACCGCTATTTTCCAGTGCGATTTTTGATAGTCATCGTGCTAGTGCCTTTCGGTGGTCCCCCTATGCAATAGCCCTGGGACATTTGGAATCTGCTTCAACTTCTCCCCCCACACACCCTGCCAATCCACGGCCATTTCAATGCACCATATCCCCGCCTTTGCTCTGGCCTTGCATGGGCTTTCTGACGTTCATTGTTGAACGACAAAGATCGCCCTTCCCTTCGCACTGTGATTATGCACCGAATGCTGGCTTTCTGTGGGGTGATGGTGGCATGGCTCGGGAGCGCAACTACCGACAAGTGTAGGCCCCAGCAACGGGAACGGACGGGAAATGTCCACGCTGGGCGTAGTAGGGGCCGTATCGACTGAGCAACACCGTAGAGAGACACGAGGACGGAGTCCAGATACAAGTAACATCTTTCCACCGCTGTAACTGGAGGCAGATTCTGGGGCTCGTGCCGCTAGAGAATGGAACTGGATCGCCGCGGAAGCAATTTCAAATGCAAGCCTCCGGCACCCTGGCTTCCTAGGGAGAGATTCTCCCTAGGAGCTCGCTGGGACCGCTTCCACGACTTTCAGTGCCCCCACGATTGCCACCACCACAGACTCCTCCACTTCCACCGCTAGTCCCAGTAACACACCCACACCACTACCACCACCACCCCACGCCGCCGTCTCACCACGTTTTCTGGCCGCAACCCCTGAACAATAGCGGAGATCTCTGGTCCATTTTCTCCATGACTTGGAACCTCTCTCGGCAGGGCTCACACCATGCCAAATACTGGTGGATTGGCCTGATCGTATCACACCACTGAGTGGCACCACCGCACTAGCCTGTGCTATGGGCCAGAGATCTCCGCTCCGGAGTTCCCTATATATATAGGAGGACCGTAGCTTGCTGTTTGTTCCTCATCATCTTCAATACACACAAACAGTAAGTGCAATGAACAGAGAAAGCAATTGGATGGCGATGGATCCAATGGCCACAAAGTGGGGCCTGTGAGTGGCAATGAAGCAGCATTAAAGGATGCAATGGCTTCCCCATCCGTGGGGATCACTGCAACTAAATGCCGACACGGACATTGGAGCAGTCGAGTGAATCAATCAGTACCCTTATCACCGTCGATGTGGACACCTATCACCGTCAACATGGAAAGCCATGATAGTGCCTGCAATGCCAGACAATAGCAATTGCGTTGAGTGATGTCAGTGCAATGACAGTGCAATGACAGTGTGATGGCGGTGCATTGGTGGTTCAATAGCAGTGCAACAACATTGACGTTCTTGATGAATAGTCTCGGTGTTTTCATATCAAAGTGGTGGATTCTATGAGTTTTTGCAGTCAGCGATTGGCGGCAATATGTTTGCAAGCAATACAGCGTACTACTTGTACGCGTCCATATCTTCCAATTGCATCAATTACGTCCAATGTTGTTGCTGTCCTCCTTGTTTCCTTTATCCCGTCGTTTCACCTATTTTCTGGTCTCATCAAAGACTATTTCCCGCCATTTCATCAATTCTTCGTTCCTTTCTTCCTCTTCTACAGTACTAACACCAGTGTCTATCCCAAAAACCCAAAAAGCTGTCATCTTTGAGAAGAACGGCGGCCCTCTCAAGTACACCGACATCCCCGTCCCAGTCCCAAAGGCCAATGAGCTCTTGATCAACATCAAGTACTCCGGTGTGTGTCACACCGACTTGCACGCCTGGAAGGGTGACTGGCCATTGGACACCAAGTTGCCATTGGTCGGAGGCCACGAAGGTGCCGGTGTCGTTGTCGCCATGGGCGAGAACGTCAAGGGCTGGAAGGTTGGCGACTACGCCGGTGTCAAGTGGTTGAACGGTTCGTGTATGGCCTGTGAGTACTGCCAGCACGGAGACGAGCCATGCTGCCCAGAGGCTGACTTGTCCGGTTACACCCACGACGGTTCCTTCCAGCAATACGCCACTGCCGATGCCGTCCAGGCCGCCAGAATCCCCGCAGGCACTGACTTGGCCCAGGTGGCTCCAGTGTTGTGTGCCGGTATCACTGTCTACAAGGCTTTAAAGAACGCCCAAGTCCACCCAGGTCAATGGGTGTGTATCTCCGGTGCCGGTGGAGGTTTGGGATCGCTCGCCATCCAATACGCTAAGGCCATGGGCTTGAGAGTTGTTGGTATTGACGGCGGTGCCGAGAAGGGCGAGTTCTGCAAGTCCTTGGGCGCTGAGGCCTACGTGGACTTCACCAAGTCCAAGGATGTCGTCGCCGACGTCAAGCGTGCCACCAACGGTGGAGCTCACGGATGTATCAACGTTTCCGTCTCTGAGGCCGCCATTTCGCAATCTTGCGAGTACGTCAGATCCACTGGTACCGTCGTCTTGGTCGGTTTGCCAGCTGGCGCTAAGGTTGTCGCCCCAGTTTTCGACTCTGTGGTGAGATCCATCAACATCAAGGGTTCTTACGTCGGTAACAGAGCTGACAGTGCTGAAGCCATTGACTTCTTCTCCAGAGGTTTGATCAAGTCCCCAATCAAGATTGCTCCTTTGAGTACCTTGCCTGAGATCTACGAGTTGATGGAGAAGGGCCAAGTCATTGGAAGATACGTCGTTGACACCTCTAAGTGATGAGAAATGATACATAGCATGGGGAAGCCCTTATTAATATACTGTCAATGAAAATGTGTAGAAACATAAAAATACACTATTTAATTGAATATAGACGTGGATTTGGATGCTGAATGCTTAATTTGAATGAAATGAATAATATTTTTGTCACTGATTTGTAAAATTGATTAAAGAAATAAATCTACACACTTTAATCGTAAATTCGGATGTCTACTCAATTCTCTTGACTTATAAATATTGTCAAAGAGACAGATGTCAAATAGACTGAATTGAGAGATAAGTCTACATTTTGAAAGTAATAAGGCATTCTTATTGATTTTCTGGAATTCGTTATTATCTATAAAAGGAGCAATAAGAACAAACAAATTCATGTTTTTTATGAATAATATTTTGTGAAACGCCAATTCAAAAATTCAGTACATCCCATACATTGCATTGAAGCATTGTTTAAGAAACCGAATCGTTTCAACATAGACTTCCATTTTTCCCTATCCCAGATAATCAATTTCTATACTGTACTAAACACACCCGCAAATGCCTTGTAACTAATCCCACTAATTCCAAAGATACCAGTATCATTTGGTCATTCATGCACATTTCAGTATGTGCTGTGCTTGTAAACTTTTTCTCTCCATCACTACCTCTTGGAGTCATTTTCGTCATTCAACTTGTCTGCATCTGCTCGCATTTTGTCCATCCATCGCTTTATCAAGCTCTCGTTTTCTTGTTTTATTTGCTCTGCTTCCTTGCGAACCTTTTCGATCTCGTCCTTGAGTACGTTGGACTGGATCTGGTTCAATAGGTTCTCGTCATTGATAATCTCGATAGACTTGTCCTTCTCCTTGAGCTGCAACATCAAATGGTTGACAGTAGAGGTCAACTTTTCCACCTGCTTCTCCAAACTCGCCTTCGTCTTGTTCAATTGGGCCACTTTCTGTTCGGATTTCTCTGCCTCGATGTGCTTTTGGTTGATGTTTTGGATCAATCGTGAATTCTCATTTCGGAGTAGCTGCACATCCTTGTTGCTGAGTTCTTCCTTGTTTTCTTCGGTTGAAGTCGTCAATGAGGGCGACGGAGACGTGGATGACGACGTATTTTCTGCTTTGGCCGCCTGTAACTGCTGGCTCAACTGGGAGAATGCTTTGTAGAGTTCGGAGTCTTTTGATTCAATTTCATCTCGTACGGTGAGAGATTGGAGGATTTCCTCCCACATTAACATGCTGGAACGGCTGGATAGGAAAATGCAAGCGAAGGAACACTGTGAGCGTTTTGGCAATAGTAAATAGAAGAAGATAGATGTACTCTGGGGTAGGCCAGGATGTAGTGATGATAATTTGTGTCACGTGACTCTAGGTAAAGTTAGCGGAAACGACAGTTCTACAAGATGTTACGGTATTTCAGAGTGAATCCATACTGTATTTGGCATAATGCGAGCACTCCTCGAGTCCCATGCCCCCTTCAAGGCTGCCATGTCCAGAACTGGCCTTATCGGCTACATCACGTGTTATAATATCACGTGATGAAGATCTTTTGGGTGGCACCTAATCCAGGCAACTTCTACACCTTTCTTCCCTTTCCTTCCCATTCCATCCTCAAAACCAAAGGCCACGTCACGCTTGTCATAACTTGTGTTAAAGCGTTTCTCGGCCCCAGCTTTCATCATGTCCAATGGGTTTTGGACCATTTTTCAGAAGGAGTCTCAAAATATAGAAACACAACAACAGGACAATGTTACGGTCGATCCCGAAACTGACGCTATTACTTCCGAAAACGGACCTCCTAACCCTTTGAAGGATGCAGAGGATGGAGGTTTATCCGATAAGCTGGATCAGGCCCAAAAACTGCTGCCAGTTACTGCTGATACGACACAAGGTGTAATAGCAAATACCCATCAGAGGTCCACAGATACGCCCAATGTTGCTCCATTGCAAAGCAATGGCGTGGATTCAATCAATGAGACTCCAATTTCTTCCGATATCGCGAAGAATCAGAACTCAATATCGGATCCTGCGGTGCCGTCATCAAGATGGTGGTTCTGGAAGAACACAGAACTTCCCAACGGAGATGAAACCTCGCCTTCCGGTCTCTCCATCACACAAGACGCCCAAATATTGCATTTAAATTCCACTGAAGAAGTTAAAAACTCCAATGGTCCGATACAGCTTGCTACAAATAACCTCAATTACGGTTCCACCACCGAGACTTTGGTGTCTCCAATATCTGCGACAGCATATCAAGGAAACTCGGGACTGATTACTGAGGCCACTCGCCTCATAAATGAGCCGCAGGCCGGCCAAATCTCCGAAGTGAATCCCGAAAATACTGCATGGGTGGATTGGTCCTTACAATACACTCGGGTCAGCTCGGTGGTGAGCTACATATACACCAAAGATGCGCCTGCAGCCGCATTGCAAGAACCAGCACAGATTCAGTCTCCCCCTCCTGCTACATCATCCTATGGTGGTTGGTTTTCCTGGCCTTGGGGTGGTTCTCAACAAGACGACTCAGATGACGAAAGTGTGGCCGGAGAAAGCGAAGCAATAGCTCGCGAATTGTACCGCACAGCCAAGTCAGCTATAGAGAACTCCAAGGAATCCTCGCATTACGCTTTCAAGGGTGCCTTGAAGGACATGAAATTCGCCGGAAATTCGCCGAACTATCTGCAGTTGGAATTGGCTGTCTCAGACACCATCACTGAAAGTCAGCCTGTTCAATATCGTTCTAAGAGACGTCCCTTGGCCCCCAATGAAGTTCAGGAACGCACCCTTCAGGGAACTGTGACACAGCTGTCAAGTGGGGCCTCCAGTCCAGTAAAAGCGCAAAATGGCCTGGCCAATCTCAAAATTCAAGAAAGCAATCTTCCTGCAGTCTCATCGAGCATTCAGAACCATCATAGCATCGTCATACCACAGCTAAACCAAAATTATAGAACCATCACCCTCAAGACAAAACTTCGTCTTTTTACTGAGGAATACTTACAAGCAAAAGGTGGACAAAGTCATTTATACCGTAGAACCCCCAGTTCTGTGGTTTCCAAAAGAAAAAGCATCAGGAAAATCGTTATAGTGGGAGTACATGGCTTTTTACCCATTAAATTGGTCCGCACTATGATTGGCCAATCCACTGGAAATTCAACAAGATTTGTTGGCGAAGCAGCCAAAGCAGTGGCGGAATGGCTCCGTCGCGACAATCCCAAATATCATGAAAAGGACTATGACATTCAAACAATTGCTCTTGAAGGTGAAGGAAAAATTGCAGACAGGGTGCAAAAATTATATGGACTCTTGCAAAATTGGAGAAGTACTATCGATCAGAGCGATTTCGTGTTCTTTGTTTCCCATTCACATGGTACCCCGGTAGCAATTAGGCTTTTAGCACGTTTGTTAGAGGAAATTGGGAGTGGAAATCGGAAATGGGGTCTATTAAGTATGGCCGGAATGAGCATGGGTCCAATTGTTGGGCTTGACACCAAATTGGTTGTACGTGCTTTCAATGCCACTGAACGTGACATTATTAGCGAGATGTTCGAGTTGCAGCGTCCTAACTCAGAAACGTCGTTACAATTGGACCGTGCCATGAAGATTCTCGTGCTGCACAACGTGAAGATCACTTTCTGTGGAGCCATTGACGACCAATTCATTCCACTCACATCGAGTTTGGCAAACCAGTATAACCATGCAAACATTTTCAGATCCATCTACGTGGATAAAGACACCAGCACCCCTGATTTCATAGTCGAATTGGTGAAAATTATTGTGGTCATGAAGAATATGGGCTCGTTTGAGGATTATCAATTACTACGGGATGTTGCAGATAAGTTCGTGGGTCAGGTTGGTACGGGTTCCCATTGTCGTCTCCAGCGCAACGAACATGTATACAGAGCAGCTGTTCGAAATTGTTTGGAAACCACGAGCCTCACCAACAGCCTGAATCATACCCTCCAAGTTCATCGCAAACCAACCCAGGGTGGTTTTTTTAGTTCCAATGGGTCGAATGGCAATAATTCTGGGGGTTCTGAGGCGAACTTGTACATGATTCCATGGAATTTGCGAAGTTTAATTCAGGACTTGGTGGGAATTAATAATGTCGAAAACTTGGAGATGATACGTGCGTTAGTAAAGAAATACTCCAGTTGGGAAGTGGGTCGAGGAGCGAGAGAGCATCATCAGTGCTTTAGTGTGGTGGAGGACATGGTGGCGGACGATTTGATGCTTTGAGTCTTGGGTTACTGAGGCATTAATTTTAATCGTTAACGCGAAATTTAAGATCTAAGGTGAATAGATAACTCGGCGGACTTTCTCGTGTTACTATTTATCTTGAGTGGTCTTCTCCTGGTTTCTACGAACCATTTCGTCTCAAGTTCCATTCATCGCAGCAGAATCGATAGAATCGTTTACGTAAATATAATATAACTAATATAATTGCATAAGGTATTCAACAAGTAGATAATTGGTGAATTAATGCCAGTTAGTATTGTTCATTCTACTTAAATTACTCTGCAATATTCTGCATCATCTCCAGGCACATTGCAACTGTAAATTATTCGCTGTTCTCGAAAATATTTGAGATATTATGTGGAAGACAGAATAATAAATTACTGGAGTGGCGGGTGAAGGGGTAGCCTTATAATAATAGCGTCCCTCCTTATAACAGTATATTATCTCCTTTTTCCAGAATTATATCATCTAAGTATAGAATGTCGTATCTCTTGACACTATGCGCTGTCGCTTGATGTATAAGTTCAGTGGAATAATTCACCTACAAGAAAATCCAGTCAATTTTGGCCCGTACAGACTGAAAAAGTAGAAATGAATCCAACGTGCTCTATGATAATTCATCACAGGTGAGCATTATCTTTGGATTCACCTTTCTTGTCCTGGAATAAATACAAATAACTGGTCAGAAGGATGGAGAATTGAAAAGAGAATTGATGTGGCAAATTACTTGAAGCATAAGCATAGCTAAAACGAGTGCAATGATTCGCTTGATGCTTTGTCAAGCAATTCGGCCGTAAGACTCGGCTTAATTCCGCCAACACCACTTCCACCTCCACCACTAGCACTAGCACTTCACCCTATTTTTCAAACCGACGCACCGTGTCTAATTTGCACGTTCACTGCTTATTACCCATAATAGAACATATTCCGTTTGTGCTGTGTGTGTTAATTAGTCTCACTTCGGAAGAATTTTATCTACACCTGACTCACGAAATGGGCCCATATATGCAGCGGAAGATCTGGGAGTGCTCATCACAGAAGAGAAGGCAGCAGAGGGTGCACTTTGGCAGAGGAATGCCTGACTTTTAAGGTTTGAAGGCGTTCTGCATTCTGGTGCTGGGACCAAGGACCACGAGGCCTTTCCAGGTGCACACAATATACGACCACCACTAGAACAATTGGAGCAGATGTTATCAATGCACTCGAGAACAGATGTTCCGATAAGAGTGATATTTTTTGGAGTCCCAAAAAATCTAGGCGTCATTAATTGAATATTCGAGGAATAAAAGGACCCCGTTTCCTCCTCGTGGAATACATCCAGTGTTGGTTTGACTATTGGACTCATAAACATAACAATTGCATCTAGCCCACCTGCGGTCCATGGTATTGATGTTATTCCAAATGGAGCCAATATCCGTGAAAGGCTGGTCTACAGACTTCGGGAGCACCTAGTCCGCTAGAACATATACAATCCGCTGGATCACCAAGCGCTGGAACACTTCAGTAAGCTAGAACACCTCCCCATGCTAGAACACCTACACTGAAACACCTACAAGAAACTGGATCATATGCTGGATCACATTAATACACTGCATCACATCAATGCACTGGATCACTTCAATACACTGCATCACTTCAAGAATCCACAATTCGGGGCACTGGAATCTTCGAGACCATCTCAGTGCTCCAGGATCGCCGTCCAGATTCAACAGTGAAGCACCCGAGGAGTCAGTTCCAGGGTAATAGAGGGTCCCATTTCTCCATGAATACAACCTGATTTACACATCCGCATGGTTACTCCGACGACTAGGTGCTTTCGCCCCGCAGGTACCGTTTTCCCTGCATGGGCAAGAAGAACAGTCATAGGACTGGGGGCTGGAGGACTCGGCATGGGCACATCTGCACCAGGATAAGCGAGGGTTTATAACGGGCGCCGGGCCCGCAACCGGGGTCCGGGATCGGTAGGGTGCGGGTTGCGAGCCCTGGCCCGTGCTGCACCTGCGCTGGCGGCCCGCAGGCGCAGGTGCAGCGGCACGTGACATCGCCTGTCCCTGCTCCCCCACGCCGCACCGGCTCCGGCCCGGCCCCATCGCCAGTTCCACCCTCTCAGCCCCCGCCCTGCTGCCGTCCCCTGCTCCAGGTACTGCCGACCTTCGGCGCTGCGCCGGCCCTATCAAAAGAGCTCTATCCGGCCGGGGCCCTGGACGAAGACATATGCACTCCTCGGCCCATCCCTTACCCGATCCTCCAACAACGCTTTGGCGATGCACGCAGTGCAGCCAGGCTTAAGCCCAACCTTAAACTTTAAACGAAGGCCGTCACAATAGGCAGGCCGGACACCACACGAGGTGAGTCCAGGGCGGATAGTCAGGATGCCAGGATGTTAGGAAGGTCACGGAGCTGGTGCTGGAGAGGGAGAGGGACTATAGGCCTATTTCTTTGCTGCTTTGGCCTTGCTTTGGTGCCTTGCTCTGGTTCCTTACTGCTTTGGCCTTGCTTTAGTGCCTGCTGCTTTCATCCTCTGGTGCCTTGCTGCGTTGGTCCGTTGATGCTTGGTGGCTTGGTGCTGCTGATTGTCTGCTGTGGCGCTAGCCTCGGAGTTGGAGGACCATCATCCGCCGGCCTGGAACACGCATGTAATGGTGCATGTTTAGGGAGAGCCACGGCGTGGCCAACGCGCAACGCAGGGATGTAGGGAAGGAATCGCAGAGAGACGCAAGTTGGCAGTGGACCAATGCGGCGGGCGAGGGCGCGGGCGGCGGGCGTCGACCTTTCTTCATACGGCATGGTTGCGGGCGCGGGTCCGCTCCCGCTAAGCCTGCGGGACTGCCAGATTATGTCAGTCGGGGGCTCCTACACCCGGCGGAAGCAGGGGCCAGCAACGTTACAGCGGGCGGTGGCAGCAGGTCCTGACCAGCAGCAGCAAAAGCAGCAGCAAGCGCCGGGAGCGCGGGCCGGCACTGGCCTGCCGCGATGCCGGCGTGGCGAGGATGGGTGATCCTGGCGTTTGTGCCCGGAGCGTGCCTCAGATTTGCCCCACCACGTGAGACGTATAACCTACGTCTGCAGCGGCATGCATGCATGCGCTCCGCTGGAGGAGCGCAGTGATTCGCCAATTCTTCGTATCGTTCGTTACGGCGGTTAAGGTGGCAGAAAATATCTGCATGGGATTGTTAGGCTTGAGGTGCATGGTGCCACAAACGCCGGCGCGCAGGTGGGGGACGGGGGCCCCTAGGGCCAACGAGCAAAACGCCCTTGGGGGGCCACGGGTAAAAGCGTCAAGCGGCGGCAGTGCCAAACGCAGAGCACACGATTCCGACGGAGCCCGGCGGCGGCCATGCCGTGGCCGCCGCTTGCGTCCTCGCTTGTTTGCGCCCCGAACGGCGCCCGTGCCGGGCGCCCCTGGCGACACCAGGCCCTCCCCTTGGCCCCTCCCATGTGTGGCCAGATTAACTTGCCCGTGCGTCCCTGGCCCAGCGCTCGCACTGCGGCCATGCATGCTGCCACATAACTGTGCAGCCGCCCCATGCATGTCCGCCGTATCACCCCCACGCTGCTTCGCTGTGGACATAACGGGTGTGGCGGGCCGGCCGTGCGGCACATGTGGGTCTAGGGAGGAAGACGTGGTGGCGGTGGTGGTGGTGGAGGTGAAGCTCGTGGTGGACGCCGTGGTGGTGGCAACGGCCTGTCTCTAGGGAGGCGGTCCATTCACACCGAGGCTGCATCTCCCCGGGCTACCGCTCCTCGCGGCTCTCGGCCAACTCTGGAGGCCGTAGCCTAGGGTGGCCTCACCGCCAGATATCGCACCCTGTCCATGTTCTCATCATGTTCTTCCGTCTGCCTGTACTCTGTTCTCGGTACTCTCTCCATCTGCCTGTTCTCTCTATCTCCCTCTTCTCTATCTCTCTTCTCTATCTCTCTTCCCTATCTCTCTCTTCTCTCCCCTTCGCCTTCCCCTTCCTTTCCTTTCCTCCCGCTATCGCCCCGTCAGTGACCCCGGACCCCAGCCCTCGCCCCGGCCCCATCGCCCTCCCTATGCACCTCCGCTGCACCTCCCTGCACCTCCCGTCGCCCTCCCTACGCACTCCGTGCCTCCCCAGCCCGGCCGCCCTCTTCTCCCTACACACTCCCGCTCCTCACCGCACTCTTCGCATCCCGTTCCGTGCCCACTCTCTGATCCCTTTCTTGTACCCACCACTCTTCTTCCATCCACCCTCTCTTCTTCCTCGCCACCCCCGTCCCACTGTTCTTTCTCCCTGCTCCCTCCGACGCCTGAACTCCACTCGTCCACTCCTCCTCCACTCCATCCCTCCGCCTCCGTTCTCCTTCTCCTCCTCCTCCTCCTCCATTCTCCCATTCCACTCCATTCTCCCTACCCACCCTAGCACATGTCCTCCGACGAAAACTCCTCCAAACGGACCCGTGCCAGCGGTGAGGTCCTCGACTTCCTCCTCCAGGAGTTCGAGCGCAACCAGAACCCCACGCCCGACCAGCGCAAGGAGATCAGCGACCGCACCGGCATGGCCGTCAAGGCCATCCGCATCTGGTTCCAGAACCGCCGGGCCAAGCTCCGCAAGGTCGAGCGCATGAGCTCGTCCTCCTCCATCCCCAAGCGGGCCAACAGCCACCACTCGTCGCGCTCCAACAGCATCGGCCAGGACAGCCCGTCCAAGGCGGTTCCTTCCAAGGCGGCCCCCTCCAAGGTGCCGTCCTCCGCCGCCATCCCCGTCGAGGTCAACGACTCGTACTCCTTCATCGACTGCTCGTCGCTCTCGGTGGGCCTGTGGCAGCGTATCAAGTCCGGCGCCCACGACGAACACGCCCTCCGCTCCAAGTTCGTCAACCTCCTGCCCTTCACGCTCAACGCCGTCATGAGCAACGTGGACCTCTTGGTCATCCTCTCCAAGAAGAACAACGAGATCAACTACTTCTTCCTGGCGGTGTTGAACAACTCCAAGATCTTGTTCCGCATCTTCTACCCCCTCTCCAGCATCCTCCTGTCGCTGCTCCTCGACAACAACATCCACAAGGAGAGCAACGAGCTCCGCCTTCTGCTTGCGCACCAGCCCAAGTTCCTGGTGTACTTCTTCTCCGGCGTCAACGCCGCCACCAACCAGTGGAGCATCTGCGACGACTTTTCCGAGGGGCAGCAGGTGAGCCTGGCGTTCTTTGGCGACGGCGGCTCCTCCATCCCCCATGTGCTTGTGGGCGTCAAGGGCTCGCTCCAGTACTTGAACGCCTACATTGCCGACAACACCGTGCTGCAACACCTCCCGGCACACCGCCCCGCGCCTCCTCTCCAGATGCACCACTCCAACCCATACCCCCCTGCCACCAGTGCCACTGCCACCGCCATCGACCACAAACACCGCCACCACCTGGCCAACGCCGTGCCGCTTGCTGACCACGACCACGACACCGGCACCTTCCAGTTCGCCCACGACGACTTGAACTCCATCTGGTACGACGGTTCCTCGCTTCCCAACCGTCTGCCCACCCGTACCCCCGTGGCACTGGCGTTCCCCACGTCGACCTCGGGGCTGATCCTGGCCCACCCGCCCCACCACGACAATCCCCACGGCAGCGGCTTTACGGGCTTCCTGCCCTTGGCGGGCTTTGACACCGCGCCCTCGCCAAACTCGCTGGCCAGTGCCGGCAGCAACCTCCAGAAGGACATCTACATGCATTTGGTGCAGACGCACGGACCCAGCGTCTCCAACACCCCCAAGAGCGAGGACCACGATCACCACAAGGAACAAGACCACAAGGAAAACTACCACCGTAACAACAGCAACAACAACCACAACAGCAACAACAACACCTCCTCCAATAACAAGGACCTCTACGACGACATGTTCAACCACAACACCCCCGACTTCCTCGCTTCCTTGGGCACCGACGCTGACCCCAAGGCCAAGCACGACAGTGCCACCAACAGCCCCTCGGTCAACAGCATTTCGCACCACTCTGCCGTGCATGCCTACACGCACACGCACCAGGCGGGGCATAATGGCACTTCGTACGAGCTTCTTAACGGCGACCTTCCCCACCACGGCGACTTCGACTTGAACGGCGTCAGCGAATTCGGCTTGGCCGACGAGCTGGTGTTCGATCCCGGCTCCAGCGCCAATGAGCCGGGTTCCGGGGGCAATGGTGGCTCAGGCTCGGGCAACGGCGGTGTGGACAGTTTCATTGACTTTGGCATATAGTGATAGTCAACGCTAGTAATGCTTCTGCGGGGACTGTCATGATCTAGCTGTCAAGAGCCTGCCTCCGTCCCCTAGAATGCTCACTTGTCAGACCTGCTGTGTTGATCGTCTCTCCGGAACTGTGTGGACGCTCTTTTCTGGACTGCCCTAAATATCTGTGGATGCTGTTTCCTGGACGCTATCCTGGACTTTCCCGCTTACATGGTGTTTCCTGGACTTCTGCGTCGATCTTTCCCCTGGACTGCCTGCTTATCTGTGGACGTAGTCCTGGACTGATCTGTTCCAACGCCTTCTGTACCTTCATGTGCTTTAATACTTTTTTTCTGGCCGAATCCCGACTTCACGATTCAGTCGGCTTCGGCCTCCGAGGACTTCATAGACCTTTATAATTTTCACTTCCTGTCGTTGGGCATGACTTCTGGCTAGTCCGGTACATCGCGATGGTCTGACCGTGTAATTGCTATAATTTATTGAAAAGTGTAGATAAACAAGAACGTACTGGGTAAGTTTGCGAATTGATAAAGACTCTGGAAACTGATGGATAAGACTCTTGAATGAAATGGTCAGTTCAGAAACTTACAAGGACCTGCAATTAATAAGAAGAGCCTGGAGTTCGGAAGAAAAACCCTGGAACATAAGAGAAAGGGGTTCAAACTACAAAGAAGAGATTCTAGTCAAAACTAATAGATTTTTGTCAGTATCGATGCAGCTTAAGTAAAGTCCCAGTATCACATTGATTCCTACTCGTCCAACCAATTTCACGGCCAATCTGGTGCTCCCAATCACTGATTTCAACTAATCGTAGAGAATGAATGATATTTAACATGTTGTGCTTTGATCTACAACGAATATCTGCCTGCTTGCCGAGTAAAATGGATTGATATGACAATGTGGTGAGATATTTCACTCATGTCCTTCAAAACCCTTTACAATTCTCAGGACCAGCCGTCCATATGTGCACATGTTTGGAGGGTCTGTGGCAGTCTTGGCCGCAATACAGGCCACTCGCTTAAACACAACGTGCAGCCTGTATGACCTAAGGAATTGTGTGGACCCACCTAAATTCTTGTGGTTCTGGATCGCCAAATTTCACTCTAGAGCCCAAGATCCATACTTCTAGGTCACCACGATCCATCCGCTAGATCCCCAAATCCGTCCTTCCAGTTCTCCAAATAGATAATCCCAGTCTTCAAAATGTTCCATCTCAAGAATCCAGATCCAAAAACTCGGAATGCCTAGATCCCGATGCCAAAGTCCCCAAATTCCAGAACATCTGCCCCTGCACCACCGCTTCTCCCTTTACTCCTCCATCCTTCCCACTTCACCCCTCTCCCACATCCACCAGCAACATCCTAAAGCAAACAATATCACCGATAAACTTACACGCAACCCACAATCGCAAAAACAACCCCACTGACACAGATCACTGTTACCACTCACTGATACCACTCATACTATTCACTGGTACCACTCAGCTATTCTCCACTCTGTAATCTCCACTCTGTTATCTCCACTCTGCTACCTCCACTCTGCTATCTCCACTATCTCCGCTTCCTCCTACCTCAGTCGAACTCAGAACTGCACTGCACTCACTGTCCTGCTGAATCTCATTAATCGCCTCAACAAACCATACTACAATACTCGGCCGAAAGTCGGTATTAGTTACTAATTGGAGGCAGCCCTATTACTCTTTCAGGGTCCTGCAACAGGACCCTGAACATATGGTTTCACCCGTTCCACGGAAGCTGTCAAAATGCATGCTAGCATGAGAATTGTGTCTATTTTCAAATCCAAAGCACCCAGCCTCTCCTGCCATTTGACATCAACAGCTCCATGTGTCAAGCGAAATCGGCCTGTGATCGCGGAGCTTTTCCGTCCATGCTCGAAGCTATGGCAATGGCCATGGACAGCAAATCCGAACAGAGGGCATCGTGGCTTAGGTGCTAGACTCGGCTCCTCACCGTGGTTCCATATCCGCCTCAAACCCTGGATGATGTGGGCCAGTGTTATGAACTGGCCGTGGTTGTGGGATCAACTAAATAATACTGCCGCGAGTTTGCACCCACGAGCCCTAGGGACATTCTTCTGTGCCGATATTTTCTGGGGAAGCGAAAAAGCCCAGGCCAAACCTTATTTCTTGCATGGCAAGCTAAATCGGCAGTTGGCCGCCACTCTTGATTGTCAAAGTGACGTGAACCCTGGCGACAGCCATATTTTGGGTGTGTCCTCCACAGTAGATCTAATGTGTGACGTTCGAGGTAGCACGATGCAGCCGAGCAGAACGGGGTGTGACCGTGCTGTTGTGCAGTCGAACACGCCCGTGCTGTGACAGAACTCGACCGGTTACGGCCCTCTGGCAGTAGCAGAGCTCGCCAATGATAATTATCCATCAAAGACGCATATGGCGTACACCCAATGCAATGCAATGCACTGGAACCTCCTCTAGATACTGCAGCACTTCTGCGCCATTTAAGGTTTGAACTATTTCTTGTCGCATTAATATTGTCTAACTAGAAGGGTTCAGCCACCTTTACCAGAGCCAACCACTCGGAGCATTGCCTGTAGTAGATGTCGAGGATGTCGCTAAGCCTGCTCTGCTGGATACACCATCTCAAGCAGTGTTGAGCATTATTCTGTCAAACTTCAGGCACTTTGTGTGGGTGCAAAAAACACCCATTTCCGTCAACCTGCCCAGGTTCGCGCTCCTTCCTTACGTTTATTCCTACAAATGACCCATATTTAGTGTAAAATATCCAACTCTTGGCCATGTCTGGCGCTAGCGCAACCATGGCAATATTTAGTCCTACATTCCTTGCCATTTCCGCAGCAAAAGTTTCAGTCAAGTATATACATCCCTTTGTTGTTGTGGATGCGAGAACCAATTTTCACACGAAGAGGAAGCTTTTTTACGGACAATGATGTCATAGCCTTTTTTGGGCCCTTAGGTTCGCCGAATATGCACTATCACTATGGTCTTTTCTGGGCTTTCCATACAATAACCTTCTCGCAGAACTAGCTATCAAATAATACTAAAAGTGCTAAGAAAATAAGTTTAGCGCAATGTCCTCGATTAGCCATTATTTTCACATATTCCGAAAGCAATGCTTTCCATTTTTGTTGAAACCAGCACCAGAGTTTCGGCACTTGTCAAAATGTCCCGATGATCTGTCATAGCAAAATTGTTCTCAGTAAAAATTTGTCTTGGTCAATGTTTGCCCCAAATAGAGACATATTCTATTCTGGATAGACAGCATTTACAATAGGAAGTCTTAACCTGTTTGGGATGGACAGTCCCTACAAAACTGTGGAATTTATGTGAAAATTTCTAGATCTGGTCAGATACGCTACTTGGGATGGAATTAGAAGTTTCACAATTGGTTCCACGTTACGTTGTTTCATCCTTTGTGACCTTTGGCATTAATAGGCTTCAAATAGAGTCCGTGAATCGGGAATAGGATGTTAAAAAGTCAAGTCAGAAGTGCTCTCTGTTTTCCATTAATTTGATTGAATCAAAGTTGAAACACGAATAACGGCATAATATTTCCAATATCCAGCCCTGTAAAATCAGGGTTGTAGGGCCATCTCCATGCTATATTGAAGTGTATCTCAAATTGCAGCACACGTTCCTTGTTTCATCCTGAAACTATTTGTCCTCTCTAGTTTGTGAAAATAAATCGCAAAATGGAATATATCTAAAATCTGAGTGAATATCGGTCTGAGGACTCTATACTGTTCTAGTGTACTTAGGTGGATCTTTTCTAATTACTTGCAGGCCATCAGATATTTCCAAGATTCATCATGGTGGACGTATTGGTTGCAAGTTCGTACTTGAAATAGAACGTAAGAAATCGTAAAAGCCACAAGTATATTCGGGCGAACCTTAACTAATGAAATGTGATTAATTCAGAGCTAGAAGAACAAGAGATAAAGGTCAGAAGGTAGTGAATTATAAATTTAGAGTTCCATTTTCCATAACTATTGAAATTAACGTCTTCATTCATTCTCCAGACTTCAACATTTAACAATCCAATATTTTCAAATTTTTAATAAATTACCCAAAGTTCAAGTAATTGAAGTCTCCGTCCCAGAGAGTGTTTCCCGTAATGCTAGTCTCTTCACTAAGTACATGATGTAATCCAGAGGCCACTATAAAACATGTCGTCACGTGAAAGATTATCACCTGATGAGAAATCAGATGTCACAATTTATTCTTCCACTACGACTCCATGTTCTCTGCCAAGGCCGTTCTGCCCCTCCTGTGGGTCCGCATGGCCTCGACAGCAGCCCGACCTGACCTCCTCTCGCTCCTCCCCAAAAAGCGCGTCTTCAATCGCATCCTTTTCGATAACAACTCATCCATTTCATACAAGAAGATGATGCCTGTTCTCCAGACTATCTACGACAACTTGTCCACTCCTGATAGCATTCTACTTCCCAAATACGTCAAGCCTGAAGACTTGATGGTGTTCAAGAACGTTTTATCCACAATCCGCAAGACTACCAATACAATCAATAGCCATTTGGTGGCATTGGAAAACGAACTCACAGAACAAGCAGCAGAGCTTGGAGACAACGACGCCATCACCATGTTAGCATTCGAGACCATAGAAAAGAAGCTCGGGAAGGACCCTGGAGTGTCTAATGAAGATTTCCAGTATGCCAACAGCCTCGTCACCAATCTCACGGAAATCAAGCATCCATTAGTATTCAAAATGACAGGAGACTTGGCCTTTAAGAGGGGATATTATACCCAGGCAGAGCAGTATTGGAACCAGTTTCTTGAATTAGAGTCTGATACCTTGGCTGCCAGTCAAGTCTATTCCAATCTTGGTCTTTATCACTTCAGTTACTCTCAAACTCCAGACTTGAAGCTTGCCAGAACATACTTCGAAAAGAGCATTCGTGTGGGAGAATTGGACGAATATACCATCAAGGCCCACTACTACTTGGGCCAGCTCTATGTGGATACAAATCCCTTGTCTGCTAGATACCACCTCGAAATCAGTGCAAGTCGAGGACTAAAGGAGAGTTTTCCTACTTTGGGATTTCTCGAAATGAACGTCTTCCAGAAGTATAGAAATGCCATTGAATGGTTCAAGTTGGGAGTGGAGGCAAATAACGATATCGCATGTATGATAGGTCAGTTTGACTGTTATCTCAAACTTCACGACTACAAATCTGCTTACGCCTGTTTGGGCAACATCAACGACATCCAGGACAAAATCAAGAAGGTACGTCTCGAGAAGCGTAAAATTCCAAAAGAAATTGAAACATCCATTGAAGTCAACGAGGGATTGATGGGAGTTTTCTTTGAAACTAGAAGACATGATATCAATGCTTTGGCTACAAAAATCGCCTGAAGCGAGCTCAGTTAGCATTACGGCATTCATTCTGTATATATCAGGAGCTAGCTCCACTTGTATCTTTAATACATAACAATTAATTAGTGTTTTTTTAAAACAATTGGCTCTTGTTGGTAGAGCCATGTCGAACTTAAAGAATCGACGACCTTTCGCTGTGGCCGGAATTTAATCCTGAGGTGAAACTTTCCCTTAAAGTCATTGGTTGTGTGTTTGATCTAAGTACCTGTCTTTGTACGTGTTCGAACTGGCTCGCACTAGGTGCGTCTTGGTCCATTTCCTGCTCCTCTGTATCACTTTCTTGCCGAACAACGGCTTCCAGTTCACTGAACCAGTAATGCAGACAAGTCTGTTCGACGTCAAAACGTTCCTTGGCGTTCACCACGAGTAAGTTGGATATTAAATCGAGAACAGAGTCGCTGATTTCGTCCCAATATGGCGAATAAAACGCATATTTTCCCTGTAAGATCTGTTCTTTCATATTTGGTGGAGCCAATTCCTCGCTGAATGGTGGAAACCCGCAGAGGCACACGTACAATAACACCCCCGTCAGCCACAAGTCCACTTTGGTAGAGTAGTTTCGATCATTTGTAAGAATTTCCGGTGCAACGTAGGCGGGAGTTCCACACAAAGTATTGGTAAATTTGAGCTCTCCTATGAACTTGGCAAGGCCAAAATCAGCTATCTTTACCTTGACGTCGTACTCATTTTCATCCCAAGGGCCTGTTTGCTTCTCAGAATGAGAAGTTCTCGGCGTGACGTCCAAGAGAATATTCTCCGGCTTGATGTCTCTGTGGATAATGTTCTTTCCGTGCAAATAATGCACTCCCGAAAGTAACTGCTTGAAAATGGCCTTGGTTTCGTCTTGTCTAAGTTTCAGCTTGTTGATAATTCTCTGGAAAAGTTCTCCGCTGTTCATTTTCTCGAGAACTAAATACGTGGTGACTGCGTTGTGACTGATAGGCTCGATGTAATGGGAAATGAATTTCACAATGTTGGGATGGTCGATGGAGAGCAAAAGATTCATCTCTTGTTGGAGTTTGGCATCATTTTCATCGCCATTGGACGATTTATTGGGATGGAAAACCTTGACAGCCACGATATCTCCCGTGGTTCTATCTCTGGCCTCCTTGACGACGGCATAATGGCCCGACCCGAGCTGGTTTCCCAAGATATAGTCATCGAAAAAGGTCCGTTTATGGGTTTGGAGAGCCCCGTCATCCTCGTCAAACGCGTATCGGAAGATGTAAGCGCCCCCAGTCTTCGCAAATTCCACTTTATCGCCCGATTTCAAAAGGGTGTTGCATCCCTTGCCGGTCAATTCGTCATTGATGTACAAGCCATTTGAGCTTAGATCGGTGATGTAGAGCGACTCCCGGTTGTTTTTTATAGTAAGAGTCAACTGACAGTGCTTGGAAGAGACGTCTACTCCGGTGATTTTGATGTCACATTGACTGCTTCTTCCAATGACCACTCCGGTTGGTTTACGGGGTATCACAACGTGTGGTTGGCCCGATTGGGTGGAATAAAGTCGGGCTATGTTCTCATATCTTCGAAGTGGCCTCTTTGTTGACTCCTCTGATGACGAGAAGACCTGATGTTAGTACTTTGCGAGAAAAGTAACAAGAAAGGACTTACTCTTTTACGTGATAGAGCCATTGTGTATCTGAAATACCTCTATTTTGATGTTTGTATGTATGTGCTCACGTGACCGTGTCTTTTCAAGAGAAGTGGTTAATACGTGTTCTGGTCTGTGTATTTCCTCGTGAAGAGGTCTGAATGTGAAATAAGCATATCATTGGATTCGGTATCTGGCTTTCTTTGTTGTGGATCGGTTGAATTTGGATCTTTTGAATTAGAATATTTAGAGAATTTTGATAAATTTCACAAAATTTCAAGGAAAATTGATAACAGATTTTGAGAATATCTTTTATTTATCTAATTATGTATATTTTTTTGAGAGTTTTGATTTAGCCTACGAGAATTAGGCAAACCATCTATGCTTTCTTGAATACTCACAATTCATTTTGAATCCTCCTGAATCTATTTACTTCACTAGAATTACTTTTTACACCAAGCTGGGTGAAATCAATTCACATTTGCAATGGGCCATTCAAATTCCTTACTGCGTCACAATATTCTCAACAATAAGTCACTGATATCCGAATCAGATAACTCAGTCAAGGAAGTATCAAACATGCCTCTCAATGGCACATAGTTGTAAGAGTTTTGGTATTTCTTTGCTTCCTGTTTGTCAATCTTAGAAATGAACTCTATTGATTGAAGTAGTCTCATATAGTCAGGATTATCATTATTGGTGAATTCTCGGTTGTGTTCAAAGTATAGCTGATGATGGAGGTGTCCAACAATATACTTCAAATCGGTTCGGAACTGTGAAATTCCTGGCTTGCTAAATTGATGATTGGTTATGATGTATTCGTACAAGATATTGGACACAAGTGTGACAATTTTGTCGGTGATTAATTGATATCCATGTTCTGGTAGGACCTTTTCCAAAAACGTCAAATAAGCAGAAAGTCCGTTTGTGAGAATGGACAATTCATTTGTGACTTCAGAATCATGAGATTCTGCGAGATCCCACCTGCTAGAATTAACATAGTTCTTGAGGAATGCTTTAATCTCTTTTTGGAAGAATTCTTCCAACTTCTTCAAGACCTTAGAGCTTAAATTCTCATATTCATTGATAGTAGAATCGAAAATAGACAGGTCATCCTTCCGTTCTTTTCCACTGGCAGTCTTGAACGCATCCCACAATTTAACAAACATGAGATCCACACTCCACAATTCCAACGCTGTCTGAATGTATTTAGCCAGGCAATATATTTCAGTAAAGCTTTCCAATGCCTTCAATCCTATGTCCACACGACTCTCCTTACTGGGCTTGACATCGGCAGCCTTAGAACCGGGAATCAAAGCAAGCTTACTTGTCTGGCCGTATGAATCAGAATACTTCTTGAAAAATCCACCAAGATGCTTAAAGTATTTGTCCAAGATCGTTAACTGAACCCCAGAAACAAATTTTAATTGATATTTCACAATGCGCAAAGTTTGAATGTGACTCGTTAAGGTCTCGAACAATTTCACTAGAGCATATGCTGAGAACGTAGGTTTAAGAATAGCAGTCAAAGTAGTTTCCTCTTCTGGACCTCGATAGTCGTGGTCGATCTTGAATGCATTACTTGAGTTCAAAATTTCTTTTTGGAAAACCTTATTGGCAATCTCGCTCTCGAAATTCAACCAGCACTGAACGGATGAACTGTCAGCACTCTGATTCAGGAAAATATCACCGGCCAATCCAGACCAATTCTTAGTAGGGTTCTCCTCCATTTTCTTCATATATGGATTGTATTGGTACTTTTCTCTTATGAACTGGTCAAATGAAGATACTTCATAGATTAAATGAGTCAATAGGCGTCCACTTCTCTCATAATCGGCAGGTGTCGAAGTTTCAGAAATGGCCACTTTATGCAATGCACGTTCCATAGAGACAATCTTTGCTCTTAAGGGTTTCAAGAATGAGGATATGATACAGAAGAGAGGCATTTCATTCTTCAAAGGAAAACTGGACCCCACATCTATACACAAGAGGTCGATATGTTCCTCCAACTGTTTTTGAATGAAACTTATTGGCCATTCCGGCTTTGAAATATCGTTTGTTTTTTGCTGTGTAGTAAAATGGAAATCGAACCGCGTAGTTAATGGCTGGAGATATATGTCTATGGCCCACCAGGTGCCTGGGTATACCGGAAAATTGTTAATTGCCTGCAAATTGACCAATTCTTTGAAGGTATCGGAAGAGCCCACTGATTTCATGTTTCTTGGGTTGGTCAACCACGCGGATTCTTCGACTAATTTGCTTAACTTGGTTTCCAAAGTCCCTCTGCGGTTGTCGATGATTTCCTGGAGACTTTGGTTCAATACTGTGACCACCTGTTGGGCTAAAGAAGTGCCATCATCCAAGTCCCTGATCTGCCTTGAATATTGCTCAAGCTGCTGCACATTTGCGTCGCTTTGGAGTCCCGTTTCGATTTTCTGTGCTTGAAGGACGAACTCCACCGCTTTTTCAGTCCGGCCCTTCTGTACTAGTTGTTCCTTCAATCTCAGGATGGGCTCCAACTTGCCGTATTGCGCCATCAAAGCGTCCAATTTGGCAACTGAAAGCTGCACATCTTTCTCTTCCAAAGCAGAATCAACGGTTTGCAATACCTCTGCGGCAGTGTGGGTGAGTTGTGTAGTCGCCACCTGTTCGTAGTTGGTGTTGATCTTGGCCTGCACGGCGTCGGCGATGTTGGTCTTCAATTGCACCAAATCTTTCTGGAGGGTGTTCAAATTGTCGACGCCGAGGTTGTCGGCCACATAGAATTCTACCACGTCCATGGTGGGGGCGCCTGGGTGGAGGAAAGGTGGTGGTTGGTGATGTTATGGGGAATAGAACACTAAAATGCAGAATGATCGGGTGCGGGTTACTAAGGTGCAAAAGTGTACGAGGAAAGGGTGGTCAAAAGGACACACCAAAAGGTCCAAAATCGACCCCAAGACCACCACCACACTCTCCTCGACTCTGGAATCTTAACTGTACCCTTAAAAACGCGAAATTCGCCCTCCCCACCCATATACACTATTACCTTCTTCTGTTCCACTCGCACCCAACCTGCACTCCCATCATAAATTTTCATCCCAATATCAAAAGTCCGTCAACTTCCATATCACACCCTTTTCCCCTTCCAATGCAGGCCCCCGTCGTCTACTTGAACACATCGACCCAGAGACAAACCGGGCGCCAGGCGCAGGTGTCCAACATCACTGCCGCCAAGGCTGTGGCCGACATCATTAGAACCTGTTTGGGACCCAAGGCCATGCTCAAGATGTTGCTAGACCCCATGGGCGGCATCGTTCTTACCAACGACGGACACGCCATTTTGCGTGAAATCGACGTGTCACACCCTGCGGCCAAGTCCATGATCGAATTGAGTAGAACCCAGGACGAAGAGGTGGGTGACGGTACCACCACTGTCATCATCTTGGCCGGTGAGATCTTGGCCCAGACGTTTCCCTACATCGAGAAGAACATACATCCTGTGATCATCATCCAGGCGTTGAAGCAGGCGTTGAGCGACGCGTTGCAAATTATCCACGAGGTCTCAGTGCCCGTGGACATCGAAAACGATGCTGCCATGCTCAAGTTGATCAAGGCGTCCATCGGCACCAAGTACGTCAACAACTGGTCGCAGAAGATGTGCGAGTTGTCGTTGAAGGCAGTGCGCACGGTCATGGTGCGCAACGGCGACTACAAAGAGATCGACGTCAAGAGATACGCCCGTATCGAGAAGATACCCGGAGGCGAGGTCACCGACAGTGAGGTGCTAGACGGCATTTTGTTGAACAAGGACGTGACCCACCCCAAGATGAAGAGATTCATCGAAAACCCACGGATTGTGTTGTTGGACTGTCCCTTGGAGTACAAGAAGGGTGAGTCGCAGACCAATATCGAGATCACCAAGGAAGAGGACTGGAACAGAATATTGCAGATCGAGGAGGAGCAGGTCAAGTTGATGTGCGAGCAGCTCTTGGAGCTCAAGCCCGACTTGGTGTTGACCGAGAAGGGTGTCAGTGACTTGGCCCAGCACTACTTGTTGAAGGGCGGAGTGACTGCGTTGAGAAGAGTCAAGAAGTCTGACAACAATAGAATCGCCCGTGCTACCGGTGCCACTATTGTCAACCGTATCGAGGACCTCAAGGAGTCCGACATTGGTACTCGTTGTGGTGAGTTCCGCGTGGAGTTGATTGGTGACGAATACTTCACCTACTTGGTCAAGTGCAAGAACCCCCAGGCATGTACCGTGGTGTTGCGTGGTCCCTCCAAAGACATTTTGAACGAGATTGAGCGTAACTTACATGATGCCATGGCCGTGACCCGTAACGTGATGTTCGAGCCTTCCTTGTCTCCCGGAGGAGGTGCTACTGAAATGGCCGTGAGTGTGCGTTTGGCCGAGAAGGCCAAGTCCATCGACGGAGTGGCCCAATGGCCTTACCAGGCAGTTGCCGATGCTTTCGAGGTGATTCCAAGAACCTTGATCCAGAACTGTGGAGGAAACCCCATCCGGGTGTTGTCTCTGTTGCGTGCCAAACACGCCAAAGGCGACCACACCTTCGGTATTGACGGCGATTTGGGCAAGGTAGTCGACATGAACGAGTACGGCATCTGGGAGCCCGAGGTCATCAAGCAGCAATCCATCAAAACTGCCATCGAGAGTGCCTGTTTGCTCTTGAGAGTGGACGACATCGTGAGTGGAGTCCGCCAAGGCTAAGACCACAGAGTTGGAAGAAGGCACAGACGGTGAGACGAGAAAGAAGAATAGAGGAACAATACCATAAATTATATCTTGAAACGATAAGGATGAATAATAGTGACAACGGACAACAGGAACAAGCCTAGGGCACTAACAATACGCCTATGGCCATGTTCTATTTACGCCTCGGTGAACAATAGCAAAAGAATGCGAAAATAGGGTGGAATACTCGGTAAAGCGGCGGATTTGGGGCCTCTAACTCTAGTACTAGGGCCACGATTAGACCTAGGACTTGTGCTAGGGTCTGGTTATGGCCAGGGACTGGAAACGGCACTGCCTTTTGTGGCAAGTCTCGCAACAGTCCATGTCCTGGAGCGAGGAGCATGGTGGCCCTGGCTGCATATAGCGCACCTGCGCACAGCCACAGTGCCCCAGCAACGGCCCAGAAAAGGCCAAAAACGCCAAAACGCCAAAATACCAAAACCTCACGACACCAAAGCTTCACAACCCATCCTATTGGCTGGCTGGACTCCGTTCGAGGCAGGTTGACACGCCCCACTCCCTCTGTCCGCGTGTCCCCCGTTCTGCCGTTCCTGGCGTATTCCATGGCTTCCATTATTCTTCCGTTTTCGGCCCTGCGTCCGCCGCACTGTTCCAAACCTTTTCATTGAAACGTCTGTTCTTCTTTATCGAGGGTCCCGCTCTGCCCGACACCCACATCAACACCTCCCATATCCATAGAATATACACTGCACACAGTGCCCCGTAGTACCCGTAGCCTGGCCGCCCGTCGGTGGCGCAGGCTCCCGGACACCTCCTGCTCCATGGCTCCCGCCAGTTGCACCCAGCTTGCTCGTCCTGCATACAGACCCTGTTTACCTCCTTCCCCATCGGGCACAAGGCTATCACCACTGCCAGGATCTCAACTGTTTCTCTTCTCCAACTCTCCTCCACCACTCTTTCTCTGTCTTCTTTCGCTCTTTTCTCTCCTTGTCGTCTTCATCCCCAGCGTCTGTATCCAGACTCCCCATCTGTGCATTCCATCCCGTGCATTCCAACCCCCCCTGCATTTCCTCCCGGGCATTCTGTGCATTCTGTGCATTCATTCTATCCTCATTTCCCTGGCCACCGTTCTGCGTCCTGTCACAGACCCCTGATCCAGATTGGCCAACATCCACACACACAAACAGATCAGCATAGACTTCGACAGAGAGTGCCCAAACAACAGGCCCAGATCATATACCACAGCCTCTGATCACATACACCCACTAGACTGATCAGCATCCACTGTGTTCACGTACTCTGAAGACTGACCAGCTCCCACTGTGTTCACGTACTCTGAAGACCGTGATCTGAACCCCCTCCCATAAGGCAAGACCCACAAGGTGAACCAGCACCAGTTGTCCAGTACTCGCAGTTGTCCATTCTGACCCCACGGGCCATCTAACATGCCGCAACCGCCCTTCAAAGCCAAGACCAAGGTCTCGTGGCCCGGTGAGGAGGACGGCGACTTGGGCTTCATGGAAAACGAAATCATCGAGGTGTTCTCCATCGTGGACGACAGCTGGTGGAGCGGCCGTTTGCGACGCAACAAGGCCGAGGGCATCTTTCCCAAGGACTACGTGGAGGTCCTCGCTGAGACGCCGTCCGCCTTGCCCCATTCCACCTCCAACTTGTCCATTCACACCCCCAAGCAGGTCACGCCGTCCAAGGACCACCTCGACTACGAGTCCTCACGCTACCGCAGCCTGCGGGGCGGCACGCCCACCCCCACCAACTACTACGCCAGCAAGCAGTCGCCCAAGCGCGTCGATGTGTCGGTGGACTACGACGACTACGACACCTCGTTCGACGACCGCCGTGCCAGCGCCCACCAGAACCACCAATCCCACTCCAAGAAGCCCCGTTCGCCCAACAAGTTGGTGTCGTCGACCAACCACCCCAAGCAGAAGCACTACAGCACGGGCAACGACGACCGCGATCTTTTGCAGCACTCTGGCGCATCATACCACGCCAAGCGCCAGTCCGTCGACAACAAACGCCTGAAGTCACGGCCCCAGTCGCAGGTTCAGGCCCAGCCCCAAGCACAAGTGTACGAGAGCGGCTACCACAAGTCCCACTCCTACAACGACGTGTCCACCATTCCTGCCCGTGCACCCCTTTTCTCTAACCACACCTCTGACAACTACTCCCCCGACAGTCTGCCCCGGCGCCGTGCTGAGGATGACGAGATGCACGAGATCCTCCGCAAACGGGCCCAGTTGGAGATGGAATTGCAGCACCTCAAGAACTTGGAGTCGCAAAAGCGCCGCTCCAAGCTCGGCAACTACGACCCCTCCAACAACTCCTCCTATGTCAGCGAGGATCTCGGCTCGTCCAAGCGCAACTATCACTCTCGTGATGACTTGGGCAAGAAATTGAGTACCGACACCGACGACGAGTATTATTGCCGCAAAAGTCCTTCTCCGCCACCGCCACCACCGCCAAAGCACACCACGCCCGTAAAAACGTTCGCGTATCAGGAGGACATCGACACCCAACCGATCCAGGCCAAGCTTGCGCCTAACCGTTTGCCTTTCGATGCCGACGACTTCAAGTTCTCCGGCAACAGCCACAACCGCATCCCCATGACGGACGAGGAGGTGTTCAAGTTGTCGACTTTGCAGCAGGAGGAGCTCAAGAACTCCATCAAGTCGCTCCAGAGCGATGTGTTGAACTTGTCGGAGCTCAGCGCTACCAGTGCCGGTTCTTTCATCCGCCATAAGTACGAGAAGGAGCTCCTCGCTCAGCAGGATCGCATGAACGGGTTAACTTTGGACGAGGAGAACAAACAGCAGTTGGTCGAGTCCATTTTCCAGGACAAGAAGAAGCAGTCCAATATCTTCAAGAAGATCTTGGGCGCATCCAAAAGGGGCGCCGAGCCCAACCCCATCGAACGCCGGTTCCAGCAGGACGAGGAGATCGACTGGACCACACACAAATTCGATATTAATAGAATGAACTCCCTCACCTCCCACGACAAGCAGTTGCGTACCCGCAGAATTGTACGCGAAGAAGGTAAGTTGATCATCAAGCCGTTGGACTACATCTCAGAGATCAACACCAACGAAATTCTTGGTGACGACCACGAGAACCACGAAATGGAAGACCACATCGAGGCGTTGAAGGCCGACTCTGGTCGTGGATTCCAGAAAATCACCGCCTTCATGAACAATTACCCCATCTCCTTTGATTTGAATGAATTGATCTCCGATGTCAGCGTGAAGTTCAACTCATCCAAGATCCATCAACTCAGATGCGTATTGCTCCACATGTGTAAGTTTCAAATTACCGAGGAACCCAGTCAGATTTCCCAAGAGAAGCCAAAATTGGGCGAAGTTATCCACAAGGGTGAAGCAACCATTTATCAGCTCAATTATCTTTTCAAAAAGATCTTGGACGCCTTGAGAATCCCCTCGGAAATTGTGCTTGGATTCTGGAAAAAACCCAACGAGTTCTACCACAATGAGCAATATATCATCAATCACTGTTGGTTATCTGTGTTGCTCGACGAACATTTCTACATTATCGATCTTTTTTGTTTCAAAAACGGTAATGTATGTAACATTAGAAACCATCCCAATGAGTTTAACGAGTTTTATTTCCTTACGAAGCCACTCCACATGGTTTCTACCCACATACCATCTATCATTGATTTACAACATGTTATTCCTCCCATTGATCAAAATGTTACATTTTACTTGCCACGAGTATATTCTGGTTTTTACAAGAGCGACTTGTCCTTCAGAAATTTCAACAATGCTTTGACCAGGTTGAAGGACTCAGAATTTTTTGAGCTCGAATTGAATGTTCCTGTCGATGTTGAATTGTTCAGTTTGATCAAGACGGCCAAGGTAACCACCAACGAGCTCAGTTTGTGTCAGATAAAATGGGTCAATAATAAGAGAGTTGCTAAAATCAAAGCAATCTTGCCAGAAAATGAATCCATTGGTGTTTTACAGGTGTTTTCGGGTCCAAAGGGGTTACAAAAGCATTTTGACAACATTCATGAGTTGTCAATAGTTATTCCACTATATCACACTGGAGATTACAAACCATGCAAGTTTACTCCAAGATTTCCCACAGTACAGAGTCAAAATAATGACCTATACATTAAAAGTCCACAAACCAGCAAGATAGTGGTGAAAAACTCGTATAATTTTGAAATTTTACAGCACCCATCGAATGGTTTAACTAATTCATCCATGCTCATCAATCAGGACTTCAAGATCGTTATTGAATCCCCTTCAGGCAAGTATTACAAATTAGTCAAGAGCGACCCTACCAAGCCATTTGGGTCCTATGAAAGTAATATTAAGTGCCAAGAGGTTGGTTTATACAGAGGTCTTGTTATTGGTGACAGTGGTAATAGTTGGTACGTCTTTGCACAATGGGAATGTGCTAATGGCGTTGTCAACTAGTTCCACCTTGTCTTTCAGTTTTTGATTTTTTCGTCCGTTTGCATTTACATGTACGCATTGCATCTAAGCTCCATTCCAGTATCTGATACAAATGTAGGAATTCTTGTAAATTGGAGAACGAAGATGAAGGCCGGTGGACATTGACTTGAAATTTCAATCCAAATCATCGCAGATATTAATATTATTAGACAGCTGCGTTTAGAGAGATAGAAGTAATTAAATTTACTACAAAATATAACTACAATAAAAATATACGAACAAAGATTCACACTCCAAAAATTAGCACCAAAAATCGATTAATTAAGCCTTGAAGAACTTTGGCTTAAAGCAGCAACGGCATGGCCCCAATCCCCTTCCGTCTTAGCGGTTCTACCTGTAATCTGGCCAAGTGGACAGTCTATGTATCTTGTTGAATATTAATGGACACACGTTCATAATACTTACGACTATGAGATCGCCCTATACTGCAAACTGCGTTTCACATCATGTTTGAATATGGAATTTCCATATAGCAAAATACGATTTCGCCCCTTAACAATGCAGTATATAAACTTAATCTTTTATCTAGGAAAATGACTCCACTGGCTTTAGAAATTACCAATCACTACCTTTCAAGATACTACTCAGAAAGAGACACAACTACACGATAGTATTGATTTACTACAGTCAGAGAAGAGACTTATAATTATATTCCTTTATATTATTGAAACAAGCTAACTTGGCGGTTGCACTACCAACATACAAATTAAGGGTCCAAAGGGATTGCCAAATCGTACCATTAACAAAGACAACAATCTGAACTTTCTATTTACAATAATAGGAAACAAAATTCCCATAAAGATTTTGTGCTAACAAGTAATCCATTTCGTGAATCATGATTAATCCTTCTCATAGTCGAGAGACGATTCAAAGTGAACTGCGTCTGCAGGAAGTTCATACATATGTCAATTCACAAGAGGAGTATTCTGATACAAATTCAAATTCGGATCCAGAGGTGTATTACACCTTAAAGAAAGATTTATGTATGAAAATTTTGGAAAGTGGTCAACAATTCGCTGAATTAATGTTTGAACAGTCATTTAAAAAGTTACCACCACTTAACCCTCTCTGTTCTACTCGTATTCTTTGGAAAGAAACCTTTGATCGAAGCATATTTGAAGAATCACCAGTATTTCATACTCTAATCACCAGCGACCAAGCAGATATTAATTATCAAGATCACACATCGTATTTTGAAAACTATGGTGGGAAATGTTTAAGATATTTCTATAAATGTTTTGCGAAGAAATTCTTAAGATTATTGGACGGACATAACTTAATCATGGCTCTAGACTTATCAAGCGACGCTATCGAATCAGACTTGAATTCCCTTCATTCACTTTATAAATATCTTGGTGTACTTAATAAGGACTTCGTTACGGATAGCCTTATCAGATATTTTAGAAGATTAGTTGCCATCCGAAGACATAAAAAATTACGAGTAGAAGACCGTATGAATAGGCGTCTAGTTATCGAAGAACTGATTCATCCAAAATTGTTACAATTCATTGATTTGGTCCAAAAACGTCATAGTTATTTTGAAGATTGGGTAGCCTGTTGGGATAATCATGAAAACTTAAATATTGCCTTCGAAGTTGTCGCAAAACATTTTGTGATGTATCTTAACGGTCAACAACCCCCTTCTACATTCTCAAAATTTGACGAAATATGGTCACACAAGGATTTTGATAAGTATTATGTCAACTCAGGTATAACAAATTCCGACTCCAAAAGTCATCAAAATCATAAACACAATCCTGTCCGAGCTAAGAAGAAACACACGAAAAGACATCAAAAACCTAAAAACACACCTGCAAATAAAAATGAATCGATCCAAAATGAGGTAGGTAGTGATATTGCAAGTCCGGATAACGAAATCGAAAAAGTGATTGGCCGTTACAAAAATTTTTTTGCACTCGCAACTGGATCTGTAGCGTCATATGTCAACAATATAAAACATTTAAATAATGTTAAATATGACTTTCCCGAAGTACAACTTCAAGATATGTATGGAAAAGTTTCAGCTATGGCAAAGGGCGAACTTGATTTAGATTTCGGTACATTTCGAACTACGATTTCAAACGTATATTTCATACCAACAGCCAAAGTTAATGTCATCAGTGGCAATGATATTCTCTCAGATCCTCATCATGTCTTTATTCATAGAATGAATGAAAGCTTTATCCAGATAAATAAAGACAAAATTAAAATCGTGTCAAGAATTGATGATTTGCAGCTAGTTGGTTTTTTCAAACGACCAGACAACAATCATTGCCGTGTCCCTAATTATACATCACAACAACACCATGACGATGATCTGTTAGAGCAACTGAAGACAACGAGACAAACATCCATGATGGTACTGCTTTACCGTAGCCAGATGAGACTATAACTATATAATTCTACTGTTCTATATTATTGTAAGAGCTAACTCGGTGGTCGCACTACCAGCCCATATATCTAATGTATCACGTGACTCAATATGAATTTATACTAGAAACTTTCCACAAAATCTATACTGCAGCCATCCCCTTCAATGACGACCGCTCCTCCAAAGTATTCCAAAACGAAGAAGGTAGGTGAAGGTACCTATGCCGTCGTTTATCTTGGAACGCAAATTTCCACAAATCGCCGCATTGCCATCAAAGAAATCAAGACCGGAATGTTCAAAGATGGCTTGGATATGTCTGCCATAAGAGAAGTCAAATACCTCCAGGAGCTCAAACACCCTAATGTAATTGAACTAGTCGATGTGTTTTCCGCCACAAATAACCTCAATTTGGTGTTGGAGTTCTTGCCGTGTGATCTTGAGGTGTTGATCAAGGACACATCTGTGGTGTTCAAGTCTGCCGATATCAAGTCGTGGTTGTTGATGACGCTTCGTGGAATTCACCATTGCCACAGAAACTTTATTTTGCACCGTGATTTGAAGCCAAATAACTTGCTTTTGGCCCCCGATGGCCAGTTGAAGATTGCTGATTTTGGTTTAGCCAGATCTTTGGGCAATGCAAACGAAGACTTGAGCTGCAATGTCGTTACCAGATGGTACCGTGCGCCCGAGCTCTTATTTGGAGCTAAGCACTACACTAATGCAGTGGATATGTGGTCGGTGGGCATAATATTTGCAGAGTTGATGTTGAGAACGCCCTACTTGCCAGGAAAGGACGACGTGGACCAATTGGATGTTACTTTTAGAGCTTTGGGCACACCAACGGAGCAAATCTGGCCGAATGTGTCCATGTTGCCCCTGTATAATTCCTTGAGGGTATATCCTCCCCCTTCGAGACAGGAGTTGAGAAATAGATTCAGTGCAGCCACAGAAAAAGCCCTCGATTTGTTGATCTCTATGACTCAGTTGGATCCCAGCAGACGGTGTGATCTGACACAAGCATTATTACATGATTTCTTCCTAGAATCACCTAGGGCGACAGAGCCCGAAGACTTACCTAAGAAGAAGGAAAAGAGGGTGAAGGAAGAAGAGAACGAGATGAACAAGAGATTGAAAATCTAGGCAACACTCTGCTTGAAGGGCAGGCCCAAATCATAAGTTTCAAGCATGCAAAAGATGCAGAGATGCAAATTGCATGGAATGCAATACCTTAGTTGCAATACAGATAATCATAGGAGACAACAAGTTCAATGGAACTGTTCTTGTTATCCATTCAATGGAATTGAAACTATTTCAAGCACCTGTTGAATAATCAACAAAATAGATATTAAGATAGGATAATTTTCTTACCTGATAGAATACGCTATTAATAAGAAAGAGAAACTTCTACACATAAATACAAATTGACGCAATTTAATCATATAAAACCATATCCAATCATCTAGTTGTGATATATATCTCTAACGTACTCCGCGATTGCCCATGAGCTTGTTAGCCCAGGACTCTCGATACCCACCAAATTTACAAACCCAGGAAATCCGGGTTCTTCCTTGATGTAGAAGTCAGCAAACTGCTTCTTATTGTCTTCAGCAGAGAGAAGCTTTGGCCGGACCCCGGAATAAGAAGGGATTAGATTTCCTTTGCGAACACCAGGAAAGTAGCGTTCTACTGCTTGATATGCTGCATCCAAATTGGTTGCACTTGGAGTATAGTCGATGTCTGCGGCGTCTTGGACATCCAACCATTCCAAGTCGGGACCAAACTTGATCAGCCCACCCAAATCAATTGTGAGATGTGTTCCTAGCGAAGAGGCATTCGGATTGGGACATGGGTAGATTAATTTGTCGGTGATTCTGGAGCCTCCTTCGAACAGAAAGTAGGTGCCTTTGGCAAAGTAGCTAGTGAAGTGCCTTTCCGGAGGCAATACCATGTTCGCTATCTTCTGGGCGTGCAATCCGGCGCAATTGACAAGGTTGTCGGAGGTTATTTCGAATTCAGAGCCTGAAGCGTCCTGTAATGAAACGGTGTACTGGGACTGATTTGGGTCAAATTCTATGCCAGATACGGTGGAATGGATGCCGACGGTTCCACCGTTGGCCTCCAATTGGCCCTGGAAGTAGACGGTGAGGTCGTGGGCCGAGATGATGCCGGTTGTAGGGCTCTCCAAAGCACCAGCACGGGCATTGATTAACGGAAGACGCTTTTTGGCGGTTTCTGGCGATACAAATGACACTGGAACGTCGTTTGCCGCTGCATTTTGGGCCAACTTCTCCAAATACTCGGCCTCGGCGTCGTCTTGGGCCACCACCCATTTTCCACACTTGCGCAAGTTCACCTGGAACTTGCCGGACTCGGCCGCCTGATAGAGCAATTGCTTTCCCCGGATGCATAGACGGGCCTTGAGCGAGTCCTGGGGATAGTACAAGCCGGCATGGATGACTTCCGAGTTGCGGGAGGTGGTTTCTGTGGCCAAATGGCCATGTTGCTCGACTAGCAAAACGTTATTGGATGGAATTGCCAGTAATTCTGCTCCGATGGCGGTTCCAACGACACCGCCACCTACCACAATGTGAGAGAACTCAGCAGAGACAGCCAGAGATGAGCTGAAGGCCCTCCAAAGGGCCCTGGAAGAGGCAGATTTAGAGAAGAACATGGCCAGAGATGTCAAGTCACGTGCGCTGATCTACTCCAGTAGCAAGGCAGATTATCACGAGATCACTGGTGCAGGAGATAGAGGCCGTAATGGCACAAAAGCAAGGCACTTGGTCCAGGGAAATGGGGCAATTGGCAAACCCCGGAGAAGCAAAATGGGGAAGAATACGTGAAGGAACGGGTGCAATGGGTGAATGAGAAGCGAGGAAATGAAAAATGAGAGAATGGAGAGAGTGAGAATTTGGATTCAATTGAAATAGAATCAAAGTAGAGTCGGTGGGTCTGGTCAGTAACACCCAATAAGAATTGCTCAACTACTCTAGCCATTGCATCACTTTAATTTACTCAATTTTCACAGCTGCTTCCAAACTCACCCCGACCATCTAGTGTGCATTGCAAAATAGGCCACTGGTCCAAGCATTCCAAATGTCTAGGCACTGGAGAAGAAAGTGGCGTGGGAGGGTGAGGTGAGATGCAAATGGTGCGGGAACGTTGTGGTCGTGAGACGAGAGTCCGTGAATCATGTCACAATCGGCTCCAGATGTTCCAGGCAGGTTTGAGGCGGCCCCGGCCGTGAAGGCACTAAACCCGACCATTGACATGGACAGACAGTATCCGAACCAGAAGGCGTGGAGAGTTAATTTACGAGTTAGTGTTTTATCGCCATTTCACTTTTCAGTTCAGTCTGACTATTTGGCTACTTACATTTTCTACTTTTAGTCTCACTGCTTTTAGTCTCACAACTTTCAGTCTCCTGCTTTTAGTCTCACTACTTCAGTCTCACTACCGCAGTCTCACAACTTGCATTCTAACTACTGCAGTCTCCCTATTCTTCATTCATTTTCAACTTTCCAGCAGATTCATCTCTCACTTTTCAGTCCACTTTTCGGTCTCTAGGTACCACCACATGCCTTCACTCGCTTTTCATTACTCCCTTCTCGCTCCTTTCATCATTTTCTTCTTCTTCTCCGTCGTCTTCCCACATTCTCGCCGTGCATCTGCCGTGCATTCTCTCTTATCTTCTGGGCCCACTGGCCACTGGCCATCACTCTCATCACTGCATCGCTTTGTGCCTCTTTGTGCCACGGCATCTGGCACCCGCTTTGTGCCCGTGTCGGTTATGGTGTGCCGTTGTCGGTTGTGCCTTGTGCCCTGAGTCTGCCCATCTCCCCATTCTCCCTGTAGTGCAGAATCCTCGCGGTGGAATCTCCCCCACCTCGCCGGTCTTATCGTCACCACCGCCGCCACGCGCACCACCGCCCTACGCCCTCTGTCCTCCGCCCTACGGCGAGCGCAACGGCCCCAGACGTTTCAGCCTACTCCGACGTTTCACACCCACAGGGCGGCCGGGCACCGAGCGCATCTGTGCAGCAACATTCTTCCCGCAGGAGAAGACCCTCCTTACTTTTCCTCCTCCTTCTCCCTCGTGCTCCTCTGTCGTCTTTGCCGTCGCCACTGCCACCAACGCCGTGCCCGTGCTGGCCTCCGCCTATGCTGGTGCCAGTGGGCCCATGCTCGTCAAACCTCCTAAAAGGGTAAATTGCAGACGAGACGATCGTTTAATTGTATAGTTCGTCTCGTAGCCGAGAACACTGAGAAGTCCAGACGGGACTTGGTAGACGACGGCGCGCCATAGGCATAGTATGGCTGTATGGCTGTATGGCTGTATCGCTGTGTGTGTGTATTTGGCAGGGACAGTATGGGAATCTTCGTGCCAGGGCCGGCGAGCAGCGTAAATGCACCGGACTGTCGAGATGCAACGGCGGCGGCCGCCTGGAGCGAGCGTAGTTGTAGAGTAGCACTGCCGTCTGAATGAGAAGACTCAGGGACCTACACTCCACTCCAGGTCTCCACTGTAGCCATCGTCTCACTATAAGCACGAGCGCCAGAGCTGCTATGTATCCATGACCCCAGAGCTCCACCTCACCACCAGCACCGTCCAACAATACTCACTAGCCAGTACCTCTATCCCCATCCATCACTACACCCACCAATGCTGCTGCACCACCGCCCAGAACAATACTCCCTAACAATACCATGCCATCGCACCACTTTACCGCCTCACCACCAGCGTCCACCGTGGGCGGCCTCCCTCACTAGAAGGCCGCCGCGGTGCGCTCGCCCCACTACCCGGTGCGCCCACCGCCAGGTCTCACCACCGCCGCAGCCACTACCTCCACTACTACCACCACTACCACCACTACCACCACTGCGACCACCACCCCCAAAGCCACCGGCCCTCCTCCCTACACACCCTCGCCCCTACCTCGCCCCTACCACCTCCCTATTCCTCCCGCTCCTCCCCCCCTACCTCCTCCCGTTCCTCCTCCTCTCCTTGTTCCTCTGTCGCCCGTCCTCAGCCCCCTCTCCCCCGTTTCACCCTCTGGCCTTTTCCCTCACCTCTCCCCGGCCCACTTTCAGTAGTGCATATCTACCGCCATTTTCCCGTAAAAACACCTGGGCCTCAAAATTTTGACAATTTCTGCCCCGAGACACTTCACTCATTTATCACCTCCCCTACACCAGTGTCCACTTCAGCATCGCCATGAGATCCATTAAGTCCGTGGTCGTCGGAGACGGAGGAGTCGGTAAGACCTGCTTGTTGATCTCCTACACCACCAACACCTTCCCCAACGACTATATTCCTACTGTGTTTGACAACTACTCAGCATCGGTGATGATTGACGGCGAGCCCATCAAGCTTGGGTTGTGGGATACTGCTGGCCAGGCCGAGTACGACCGTTTGAGACCCTTGTCGTACCCGCAGACCGAGATCTTCATGTGCTGCTTCTCCGTGATAAGCCCAGACTCGTTCCAGAACGTCAAGTCCAAGTGGATACCCGAGATATTGCACCACTCGCCCAAGAACATCTTGATCTTGTTGATTGGTACCAAGATCGACTTGCGGGACGACTTGCACGTGTTGGACGACTTGGCCGACAAGAACACCGCCCCCATCTCCATCGAGCAGGGCAACAAGTTGGCCAAGGACATGGGTGCCATCCGCTACATGGAGTGTTCTGCCGCCACCCAGGTCGGAGTCAAGGAGATCTTCGACTATGCCATCCGCGCCGTGTTGGACCCCCCCTCCAAGGCCGGCGACTTTGCTTCCAGCGACACCTCGGCCATCGGGGCTCCGGGTGCCAACAGGGGCGCCGTGCCTGGCTCTCTGGCCAAGGCTGTCAAGAAAAGAAAGGTCAGAAAGACTAGATGTACTATTTTATAGGTAATAAACATGTATATTAGACCGGTGTGGAGAGAGATAGAGAGAAACAGAGACGAGAACAGGGAAAGACAGATAAATAAAGACAAGTAGAAGGCGAAGTAGAAGTGGGAAGGCGAAGGTTTGACAATGCTGGAAATTTGACCGATGCACTGAATTGCACCGGTTCTGGGAGAGAGATGCCTAGTTAACTATGGACCAATTCCGCCACCAGTAACTCAATCCACAATTAATTACATGCTACAATTAAATCCATCCACAGTTAAATGCATCCACAATTAAATCCGTGCTACAATCAACTCCATTCCACGCTCAACTCCATGCTACGAATTCTCAGTTTAAGGCCAATCTTCAATGCTTGATGTTATCTCTACGTGTATCGGATATCCACGGCTGTTACTCGGGGTTTGCCTCTTAAAATGTCAACAAGGAATATTGCCTACTCGACTGCTAAGCCCTCGCCTCGCTATTGCCCTTTCTACAGCCCTTTGGAATATTCGGACTCTGGAATCCATGCATATATCATTAGTGTTGCTACACCAAACCACACCAAACCATGCGTAAAGAAGGCAGAAGGCAGTAGTGATTAATTCACGTCAAGTTGGTAATTATTAATCGTAACCGACCTTGTAATTATGACTATAATTCTATTTCTACTACAAATCAACTTATGCTACCGAAATTCAGTGCATTTTATCTCTTCATTTCTTCTCTATCTTCTTATTCTTCTTTTTCTCCATCCCTCCCACTCCTCCCCCTTCTTCCTCTTTGACCTCATCTCAGACTGCAAGGCAGACCCTCAATTTCACCTCCACCGCCTTGTATGTGTGCTATCTTTTGGATGTGAAATTCCCTTTTGTGCCATGATGAGCCTGTCTTCGATCCCACTATCATTCTACACTAGTTCCATTTCCACCCAAGCCAGGCCACAGCCGTAACCTTATCTACTTCCAGTACAGGACAGTAAGGCTGGGTCTAGCCGTAACCTTATCCACTTCCACCAAAGCCGGGTTCGGCCGCATCGATTCAGCGTAAGCTGAATCTCTTACTCGGATTCTGCGTTTCTTATAGAGATATGCATTCTGGAGCAGGCGCCGAGTCAATGATTTGGCCAGATAGAATTCCGCTATCATATCTCTTCTACATGAAATACACCGCATACCGGCAGTATCGCTTTGTCTGTTTCTGTAACTTGTATATTGTACACACCACAGTTGGGGTCTTTGGTCCCCAATATGGATTTGGAGAAGTGATGGTAGGCCCAGATATGATCTTGCAAATGTATCACACGGCCCAGCTGGGAGCTGGCAATGTGTCACATGGCCAGATCGGATTGTTGGCGATCGTCTCAGATGCTGCAGAGAAGTTTCGGTTTCAGGGGTCCTTTCTCAGTTTAATGCCCAGGTTCACTCCTGTTTTTGCCCATCTGTTCACTTTAATCTTCCACTGGTTTCTGAGAGCATGAAAGCACTTGAGCCATCGTCACTTCTATCTCTCTCGTGCATGAAAATATGGTATGAATTGCATGAGTTGTAATGATGCTAGCCAATTCACTTCATCATGGCTGCACGCGCAGGATGCACCCCCTCCAACGCAGGGGCCTTGGCCTTCGACTCCTTGTCCTTGGCCACCTTCTTCCGGCGCTCCTCCAACAACACCTCGTTCTTTTCCTTCAATTTGGCCAACCGGGTCTCGGAGTTACCGCCGCCTCCCACAGTCAACTCCACATTGATCTTTCTGTTTCTCAACGTGGTGTGGTGCATCTTCAACGCAAGCTCCATCTTACTCTGGATCTCCTGCGTGTCGTTGTCGAACTCCATAAATGCAATGCCCTTATCCTGTCTGATCCGGAAACGGTCAGGGTTGGAGTTCTTGAAGTGAGACACCAACTCCAGCTGCTTGATGTCATATGGCAAGTTTCCCACAAACAAGATGAACCGAGGGCCTTTTCCGCCATTGACACCCTTTCCCTTTTTGCCTCTTCTGGTCTTTCTCTTCTTGGGCGCCTGTTCAGAGTCTTGGGTCTGGTTTTCTGCTGGAGTAGCAGAAGACGAACTGTCCTCTTTTTCCTCCTCCAAGGCCCGTTTTTTGGCGGATTTTTGCTCCTTCTCCTCCACACGCTCCTCCTTGGACTTGTTCTGCTTGAATTGCAACGCCTTAAGCTGCTTCTTAGATAACTTCTCCTCCATGTCTGGTCTGTAAAAATCTTGCCCATCTCAGCTTTAGAGGGTGTGGCACGTGACCGCATCGGTGTAACGTGATGAGCATAGACAGGGGGTGTCAAAACGGCGAAAGGAGGCACATAATGCGCGATTTCTACGCGTATAGAATAACCCGCACTCGCCAGTGTCCCAGCACCTTTTTTCCCGCCAATTTCCGACCCCTGGAACGTAAGTAGCAAACAGTTTAGAGCACATGCTTCTAGTCACGTGCTAAACTTATTCCCTCAATTTCATCACAACCACTACAACACTCCTTGTTGTTGACTCGTGGGCCCAAATAGCGGTTCGACAGTCCCACAACTCGTCCTCCCTCGTTCGTCATCATGAAGAATATCAAAATTTCCGTTCAAACCTCACGGTCCCGTTCTCGGCTGCCCATAAAACACGGGTCATCTCCACGCAAGGAGCAGCATTATCGAGAAAGATCCAGCGACAGAAGCGACGAGAAGCTCCAGAAATCGAGTCTTTACAAGAAGGAGAACACCTCCTTGCAAGACTTGCCCCTTCTGAACACTTCGTTCCAGCAAAAGAGCAAGATGCCTGAGCTCCAGGAGGACCAGGTAGGCAGAGGCAGATCTCGCGACAGAGACGAGGTCAAGAGTGCTAAGAAGAGAGGAGAGGATATTGCTGTCCATAACGAAGAACGGAGGCAGTCAGTCGAGCATATGGACTCGGACATGGTCAGCTTGATGGGCTTTGGGGGCTTTGGGTCCACCAAAGGCACCAGTGTCAAAGGCAAGGGCGGTGGCTACAAAGTCAGGGAAAAGACTGAGTTCCGCCAGTACATGAACCGTGACAAGGGCTTCAATCGTCCATTGAGTCCTGGCCGGTGAAGCAATATGTGGTTTCTACTTAATTTCATTGCGACTTTGGTAACAAACCTAAGGACTTGCCATTTGTCCTAGGGACTTCGATATTCATTTTCGTTATTTATGCCCTAGTCAAAACGATTCCATTGCTATCAACCCTCATTTCATGCACCATACTCTGTTCATCTTGAGTGTTTCATTAAATTTAGAACTATTCAATCCTTGTTGAACCTGGGTAGTATAAACTGTATTTTCAAGATAATTTCACGTTTGCTTCTCTTGATTAAAATGAAGCTAACCACCATAGCATTTTCGTCCTACTTAGAACCATAATTTTCGCCTTCGGGTAATTCACGTTCTTTGGTTCTCTCCAATTTTTTTTATCGAATATTGCATTCACCATAGGTTATCCATTGCCTGACTGCTTAACTACTCCACATAATGGTCGCTACGTATAACCATTTCTCCTGTTCCTCAATCATTTCTATGTACCCAGCATAATGAGACTGGATTTCTCTAAATGCTGTGCTCATTAGATCATATGTATAGTTACTTTTCTGCATTATTAACTACTTTTCGATGCCTAGAATGTTCATTAGACGTTATGTAAATTGATATGCTTCATTAAACGTTGCAGTCTATTAAATTATAGCATGCATTCATTTGTTCACTTACAACAACTTGGTATGTTCTTCAATTAATTGAGCGTGCTTTTCCCTCAATTCTTCGTATGCTTTGGAAACCTTGGATAATTTTTCCTGTAAGGCAGCCGATTCTCCAGACTTTTCTCCCAGCTTTGGAACCTCCTTGACGGTAGAAACGACATTGGAAAGATTCCTAAATTCAAGTTCTTCCTCGCTCTTCTTGGAAAGCCAGTCTTCGAAGCTGTCATCGGAGTTGATCTCATTCGGTATTTCCAAATACAACTGGTGTTCTGTTGGGTCACTGTTCACAAGAACTCTTTTCAAAACTGGAATAAGACGGTGCTTCTTCTCGTTTTTGTTGGTAAGCAACGAAGCATTGACACTATCCGAGGGACACGCTTCGACATGGATATAGGAGATGGCCGAGTTGCTAGGAGTAAATGCCTTGACTACTTGTCTGGTGATGACATTAGAAGCAAACACTCTACCCAAAGAGTCTCCAGAAATGATATTTGTTCCATCAAAAGACATTTTGATTTGAGTGACGGCAATGGGAGTGTCGTCACTGCCCACCTTTTGTTGATGTTGGACGAACGATTGCTTGAGTTCTGGATCGTTGTCCAAAGTGACTATTTTCTTGTTTCCACCCACACTCTCTAAAATGGAGTTGTTCACATTGTAGAGTGGAATTGTTCTGATGATTCCATTGGCAAGACCAGCGTAGATGGCCCGTGCAGCCGGATCGACAGCCAACGACTCCACGGCCAGGCTCAACACGAATGTTGTCAAAAGGGTCTTTGTACTGATGTCGTACACACGTACAGTGCCGTCTCTGGATCCAGTGTAAAGGCGCAAGTCATTAGCTATTCCAGACAGAGACAAGTGCACGCTTGTAACGGGAAGAGTGTTATCAGTGATAGAGAGATATGGCTTAATGGCGCGGTCATCGTCCTTGGCATATGCACTGATCAAGTCCAACGTTCTCCACACCATGCATCTGGCATCGTGGCCTGCAGTCACCATGAATGTTCCACATTGTGAGAATGCAATTGTCGACAACTCCTGGTAATGGGCATCCTTGACGCACAAAAGATTGCCTGATTGGAGTTCCCACACATAGAGCTTGCCGGACTTGGACCCAGCAGCCAACAACCAGGGGACTCTGAAGGATGGAGTGGAATGTTGTTGCTCAGAAGCCTGAACTTGTGGTTGGCCACACAAGGCCAAACAGCTGATTTGTTCGGGAACGGGAATCTTCTGGTCAGCACCTTCCTTTCCCCAAGACCAGACGGTCAAAAGAGCCTTTCCTTTGGAGGCAGCGATCAACCGTTCGCCTTGACCGATTCCGGTCAATACAGCACCGTTGAGTGGCGCGTCTGCTTGTCTGAAAGCGGCATGCTGTTGGGACGAGTGGGACGAGGACGCAAGAGCCACGGACTCCTGCGAGTGCTTGTCACCAGGGGCGCCCTGGGCGATGTAGAAAACGGACTCGTCCATGATGGATACTACTTACTAGGTTAAATTTTGCGATGGATATGTGCACACGTGCAATCCAACACGTGATACTCATCTCATGTGTCACGTGATCTTACCGGTCACATGATCTGTATCACGCGTACCCATATTTCAGGACGTGTTTTGCCTCTCTATAATACACCCTTTCTTTATCCACCATGCCTGTCGACTTCCTCACCAGTGTGCTCTACGAAGGAACCGATGTCATTCCTGCTTGGGAACACATCAAAGCGTACGGCCCGGCCGTTTTGATTGCAGGAGCCATCAAGTACTACTTCAGCGGCACCAGCAACACCTGGGAAAGAGACATGAACGGCAAGGTCTTTATGGTCACTGGAGGCACTTCCGGAGTTGGTGCCGCCTTGGTTTACGAGCTCGCCCTGAAAGGCGCCCAGATCATCCTCTTGGTCCGGTCTACCGAGGACCTGTGGATCGTGGACTATGTGGAAGACTTGAGAGAGAGAACCAACAACTTTATGATCTACGCCGAGCAATGTGACCTCGAATCGCTTTGGTCCATCCGGCAGTTTGCCACCAAGTGGTTGGATAACCAACCGCCCCGCCGTTTGGACGGAGTGGTGTGTTGTGCAGCCGAAATGATTCCTGGAGGCACCACACGTCAGGTCACCGAAGACGGACTTGAACGCCAATTGGGAGTCAACTACTTCGGCCACTATCATCTTTTGACCCTCTTGGGCCCCTCTCTTCGCGTCCAGCCACCCGACAGAGACGTCAGAGTGGTTCTCGCCACCTGCTCATCACACATTTTGGGAGACATCGACATCGAAGACTTGTCGTGGGAGCGCCAATATCCAACAGGCCAGCCTTGGAAGGTACATGGCTCGTCCAAGTTGTTGTTGGGGTTGTTTTCGAGGGAGTACCAGCGTCAATTGAATGCGTACGAAAGAAAGGACAAGGCACCCTGCAATGTGCGGGTCAACATGGTGAATCCCGGATTCATGCGGACTCCGTCCACCAGACGCTTCTTGTCGTTCGGAACCGTGTGGGGCTTGATCATTTACGTGTTCTTGTGGCCGGTGTTCTTCTTGTTCTTGAAGAGCTCGACCGAAGGAGCTCAACTGTTCTTGTTTGCTCTTCTGGCTCCATTCTTGGCCAAGTCGGAAGGCGGCATGATGATTCAGGAATGCAAAATCGCCACTAAGCTTCGTAAGGAGTACAGTGATGAGGAATTTCAAAGAAAAGTGTTTGAGCAGACCGAGAAGATCATTGAAAAGGTAGAGAAGCAATCTGCTATCGAGCGGAACAAGAACAAGTCCAAGTCCAAGAAGAAGACGCCCACCAATGTCTACGAAAAGCCAAACAGTGTGGAGGAGTTGGAAGAAAAATTGGAGGTTTTGAGAAAAAGTGTTGGCATACCCACTTCGCTGGGTCATGAGATGCCGTTGTTTCCCGAGATGGGCAGCGAGATTCCAGAAGCCCCTGTCGCCAAGTCCCGGTCTCGCAACAAGAACAAGACAAATTAGGCCCAAAGGAAGAATGCCGTGAATCCAAAAGCTTTAGGGGCCCAAGGGAACAGAGAAGCGTAAATCCCACAAGGAAAGAAGGCCGAAGGGAATTGAGTATTGAAGCATGGATGTGATCCCATTTCGGCTATTGTCTGTGAGACCCATGGTCAGATCACCAGGTCTACGGCGAACGAAAAATTATACGTGGAAGACAGGGTCGAATGTCGCAGAACAGAAGGAAAGAGCGAAAAAGATGGGGTGGGCAAGCGAACAGAAAAGTGGAGATTCACGAGTTGCATCGAGGAGGGGAATGTTGTGCCCAATTACAGCGAGGAGATCAAGCGAGGGAACCTGGAAAATAGATAGCGTATCAGGGTGTGTACGCCACTGTGTTCCTGAAGTCTCCGAGCCAAGATATCTATCTTATCTCCGAGGAGCTAGTGAATTGTCCAAGGTCGAGGCCTATGAACGTGCACAAGATCGCTAATTCGCGGGCGGAGCGCCTCATATTCTGGGTTCAGGGGTGGTGGTATTAGCCTTGCCACAGGCAATCACCGGTCCAATCCCGCTAGCGATGCGGCAGCATTACCAAAATATTGAGTTGCTGAGGATCATGTCTTGTGGCATGGCAAAAGATTGACTTGGTGGGGATCGGATCGTGGCGAGAGAGAGAAAGAGAAAGAGAAAGGGAACCCGCTAGCAAGGAAAGAACCGGAAGGAACAATTGCATTGAACGAGCAATAGGGGGTCAATAGGCAAGCATGGGGGCCCTGTAATTGGCAGAAGCGCGTCCAACGCACGTTGCAGGGTGTCTCGGATCGCTCCCGGCCATTGGGGACCCAGTGTCTCGCACCCAGGCCAGGGAACGTCCGCATATACCGGGAAACATCAGAAGAACCGCCGCATACGCCGGGAAGGGCCATGGACCCAGTGTATGGCTCATTCGCCGGAATCACCCACACCTGCCGGCCTGCTCGGCAATGCGCCCACTCGCTCCACCTCGCGTACGTACGGCCCCTGTTTCATTGGCTCACTTGCTCTCCCCTCTCTTGGAGCAGCGATCGCCAATCTGGTGGTGGCCCGACACCTCATCGGCGAACCAGCGTCCTGTACCGGGCCCGAACGACCGACCGACCGACCGACCAACCAACCGCTATGGAGCACACCCCGCGCCAGAATGGCCCTGCGGTGGTGGCCCCAGGCAAATGTTGGGACATCGCCCACTGCGAGAACAGAGAAATATTCCACACCTTCAGAAAGCAGGAGGATACATTCCACCAAGACATGATGGCATCGATAGCTAGCTAGCCCCGAACGACGCGAACAGCACAAACACCGATGTAGACACAAAGTAGCCGGCCCACCACACCCACCCACAGTTCTGGCCGCCGGGCCATTGGGAGAGTCCCTATTGGCCGTGCCTGTATGAGACCACCACCGTCCTGGGTTGTGGGCAATTCGGGCCGGAGTGGGGAGAATGTACGGAGCGTTGGCTGAGGAGAGCATGGCCAGGCCTCGAGCAATTGGCTCGAGGCAGTCTCGTCCGGTGATGGAGGGCGCCTGTTGTTCCAAAAAGCCGCTCTTTGGCTCGGTTCTGTGGGTCTTCTCCAGCTCGCTATGGCTCCGCTCCTTTCTCGGTCTCGTGCCACGCATGGACAGGCCCCGGGTCGCGCTCGCTGGCATGGCGATGAGTGCCTACCACGGGAAATGCCACAATGTGTCAATGATCCAGCGAACTGTCACCGACAGACAGAGAGAGCGAGCGAGAGCAAGAACAAGAGAAAACGCACTGGAGCTTGCGGCAGCACCACTGGCCACCGTGCCATGCCCTGTGGCCTCGCACCGAGACCAACAACTTCCAATACCATGCTGCCACCTCCTACCGCCTCCTCTGTCCGTCTCCCGCCCCGTTCCCCCCTCTATCTCTCTCTATCTCTCTCGCTTGCCTCCTCCACTCAGTCCACTCTTTTCTCTGCCTTATCGCGCTATCTCCAATCTATTGACTCACTATTCTGCCACTATTTCTCCCCACCTCACGACCCTCACTCTCACTCTCACTCTCACTCTCACGTTCTCCGGTTTTCTGCCACTATTTCTCCCGCCATTTCCACCACCACTTCTCTCTTTATCCACCTCCACCGCCTCTTCCTCCACCTCCTCGTCCTCCGCCCTCACCTCCCCCTAGTGTTGCTCCCCCCGTGCCCGACCCTGTCCCCTGCCTCCGCCGTCCATTCCCGCCGTGTCCCCTGCGCCCACCATGGACTCCTCCACCCAAAAGCACGCCGCCGTGTCGTCGTTGACCCGGCTCTTGAACGAGTCCAACTCCGCCGTCAACTCCGCCATCAACTCGGCGCCCTTGTCCAAGAACCACTCCACCACCTCGCTCGACAAGGTCACGTCGTCCGGCACCATCACGCCGGCCCATCCTGCTGACATAGCGCCCTCCACCAAGCCCGACACCCTTGCCGCCAACGCCGCCGACAACGAGCCCGGCTCGTTGCAAATCATCACCGACAAGCTTGCGGACGTCACCGTGGTCAACGGCTTCGACCCGTCGCCCCGCACCTCCGGACTGCCGTTCACGCCCATCCTGCCCAAGACCCACGGCCGCACCTCGTCCACCTCCATCTCCAGCTTCAACCTGGCGTTCCAGAACGCCCGCATCCCCGGCGCCACCGCCAGCCCCCGCGTCATCCGCAACAACCTGGTCTCCCACCTGTCGTTCCTCGCCACCGCCGGCGAGTCGTTGTCGCTGTCCATTCCCTACAGCGCGCCCGGCGGGCGCAACCGCTCGCTGTCGTTCTCCGCATCTGCCGCTGCCGCCAACAATTCCAACACCACCGCCGCGCCCTTCGCCCAGGACACCTCGGGCTCCCACATCCCCAACCTCCCCAATGGCCAGCCCATCTCCTCCATCCACATCCAGTCGCCCCAGGTCAGCTCCTCGGCCATCGAGCCCCGCTTCGTCATCTCCAAGCAGCGCGTGGCCCAGGCCCACGCCCAGGCCTCGTTGAGCTCCTCCGCCAGCCAGCGCTCCGGCTCGCAGTCCGGCTTGTCCTACTTCTTCTCCTCCAAGAACAAGCCGGCCAAGCGTGATTCCTCCACCGACTTGGGCTCCTTCTACAACAATGCATACTCCGAGCAGGCCGTGGCCAGCTCGCCCTCGTCCATGTCGTCGTCCGACTCCGTCAGCTCGGCCGCCCAGCAGTTCACGCCCCAGACCCGCCACAACTCCATGGCCAACTTGAAGCGTTTCTTCAAGAAGGGCTCCACCCCCGCGCCCGCGGCCCCCGTGTCGAACCTTTCCAGCTCGCTTCGCTCGTCCAACGGGCTGTTCAGCGCGGGCGCTGGCGTTGGCGTCGCCAATGGCGTCAACATCCCTGGTCTGGGCCCTTCCCCCGCCACTGGCTCCTCCGCCTTTGCGCCCTCGTCCTTGACCTCCTCCTCGTCCAATGCGTCCATCTCGCAGTCGCCTGGCTCCACCTCCATCAGCCGCTCCTCGTCCATGTTGCAGAACAAAATCTCCTACCAGGAAAGACGCGACTCGGTCACACCGCTCCTCAGCCAGCAGCAATTGCCCTTTTCCAAGCGTTACGGCAAGTTTGGTGAGAGCTTGGGCGCCGGCGCCGGCGGAGCCGTCAAACTCGTGTCGCGAATCAGCGACAAGAAGGTGTTTGCCGTGAAAGAGTTCAGGGCCAAGTACCAGAACGAATCCAAAAGAGACTACGCCAAGAAGATCACCGGCGAGTACTGCATCGGGTCCACACTTAAGCACCCCAACATCATCGAGACCGTCGAAATCTGCTATGAAAACGAACGCATTCTCCAGGTCATGGAATACTGCGACTTCGACCTATTTGCCATCGTCATGTCCAACAAAATGTCACGCGAGGAGATCAATTGCTGCTTCAAGCAGATCTTGCTGGGCATCCACTATCTCCATTCCATGGGATTGGCCCACCGTGACTTGAAGTTGGACAACTGCGTCATCGACGCGCGTGGTATCGTCAAGGTTATCGACTTCGGTTCCGCCGTGGTCTTCTCGTACCCCTTCACCAAGACTTTGATCGAGGCCCAGGGCGTGGTCGGCTCCGACCCCTACCTCGCCCCCGAAGTGTGCGTGTTCAACAAGTACGACCCCCGGCCCGTGGATGTGTGGTCAGTGGCCATCATCTACTGCTGCATGATGTTGAAGAAGTTCCCCTGGAAGGTGCCCAAGCTCTCGGACCCTAGTTTCAAGCTCTTTGCCTCGAGGGGCGATTTCTTGCCCATCAGTGAAGTATTGAAGAAGACGCCCCAGGACATGGTCAACACCAACACCAGCCGCGGCTCGCTGGAGTTGGTGGACATCGACGAGCTGTCCGAGGTCAAGCACGAACAAAAGAAGCCCGACGCTGATGGCAGTGCCCACACCAGCTCTGAGAGCGGCGTGGGACGCTTGTTGTTGGCGTTACCCGAAGATTGTCGGCCATTGATTGGAAGAATGGTGGAGCTTGCGCCAGCCTGCCGTATTTCCATCGAGGACTGTTTCAACGACGAATGGCTCGCCTCAGTGAGCATGTGCACCGTCGAAGAGAAAATGACCATAGAAGGTCTTCCCGAATATGCCGTGGTCAAGTGTACAGACCACGAGCACACCCAGGTGGACCAGTCGAAGGCACATATTGCTGCTTTCGACAAAACAAAAAAGAAGTAGTACATAACTACAGCATCAAAAGACTAGTGGGATTCCATGAATAGTAGGAGACAGATGTAGACAATTAGGTGTAGACAGAGGGAAATTGGTATCTTCAAGTCAATTATTCTAGAATCGTGTAAATATTAACAAAATATTCTGTTTAGCAAGATTATAGTCAATGTTCGAAATTAAGTTGCAGGGGTTATACAGATGCAATACCCAATTCGGGTAAGACTATACATCAATATTAGGAATTATCCTCTGGATAATTTTAGGTAATTCTCCTTTGAAAAGTCATTGACCTACTACAAATTAGATAATTAGACAGTATTCTTGGAGTTGAGTCAAGTTTCAGGTATAATATCGCAGATAATTCTGAGTAATTCTTGAATATTAACTTTCTTTTCACTCCTGATCGTGGGAACTGTATTGTAGCGAGTGAAATTCCAGCTAGCTAACTAAATTTCCGAGCCTCTCAATTGCTGTATATTCGTGTTTTTACTTTCTTTATTCACTCCATAACAACTCAGGTAGAAGAAAAATTATGAATATAATTGAAACAGGCCAAGATGGGTTTGAATTAGCATGGAAGTATGTTTATTTCTATGAAACAGGTGAGAGGTGTAAATGATCGCAGGCTGAATCATAAGTCTGGACACAGTAAAACGGTTAGTTTGGATATTGAAGAACAGAATGCATGATGTTAAACTAAAGAAATGACATCAAAATTGGTCTTTTCAATCACTTTACTATTTCTTCACCTGTCTTCTAAAAACTTGAACTTCGCCGACAACTCTATGGACGCATTAATCTACTTCCGTCAGTATTGCTTATATTACAGGTTGTCCTATGTACATTATGATTATGGCACCACGGTGATACCCACGGCCTCGGCTGTCGACAACACAGCACCCACCACCGCCTTCAAGTCCACATCTCTGTGTCTTTCGTCGGTCTTCTTGATCTTGGCGATCTCATATGCATGCTTCAAGGAGATTTCTCCCACGTTCTCGTGGCCGGCCTTTCCCGAGCCTTGGGACACCCCAGCAGCTTGCATCAACAACCACGAAGTAGGAGGAGACTTCATCTCGAAGGTGAAGGTCCGGTCGGGCTTGACTTGGAGAACACATGGAATGGGCGTGCCTGGGTTGTAGTGGGCAGTTCTGGCGTTGAATTCCTTGCAAAAGTCGATAGCCTTGACACCCTTGGAACCCAAGGCGGGTCCGACGGGAGGAGCAGGTGCAGCTTTGCCTGCACCCACGATCAATTTGATCATGGCGGCCTTTCCTGACATGTTGGAGTGAAAAATTTGATGTTCGCAATGGATAAATTGGTATAGTGCGAGAATAGTGAGAATAGCGAGAGGTGAGGATAATGTCGCGGTGGAAAAGTTGGTGTGGAGTCTCGCTAGCGATACCGAGAAAATAGTGCAAGAAAGGAAATGCAATTGGTGAGTAAAGGTGAGTTTAATCGGTGGTTATTGTATGATTTGGAGTCGTGAATTTATACGGTCATATCTATTTAAGTAGGGATCTTTTCCTGGTGTTAATTGGTGCCCTTTATTGGCTTGCTTCCAGTGCAGAATACCCAGAGATAGGCAGTATCAGGATCTGTTCTTGCGAGAATATCGGAAAAAATGAGATAGAAATGAAAGTAAAAGTGATTTGCTTCAGATTATCGTCCTATCAGGTGAATCTTTGGATGGTTGAAGAGCTCAGATTGGCTCTTGTTTTGTATTTTTGCTGTACCACTTCCAGAACCAATTTCTGGTTGCGAATTTAGAGAATAATATAGAACTGTGAAGATGTTGACAAACATTCACAAATTCCAGTGTTCGTTATTTCCAGTCCAAAATAGACCCCTTTGAGATGCTTAGACATGGTATACGAACTATTGGAACCAATTACTTCAAATCCTCTAAATTATCTGGCAGCATTATAACTGAGGAATATAATCGCATTGAATTAATTAGAACTACGACGCTTCTGATCAAAATTGACTTATGAAATACTACCTCCTTTTAATTCGACACGATGCTGTTATAGTGCCACTTCTGCTCAATCCAACTTCAAGCTGTAGACCAATTTTCTACTTATAAATATCACCTTGAACCTCGAATCCAAATAAGGTCGTATATACATATATGCATAAATTTACATGCACGATTATTGACCGGATTAACTTACTTATCAAACAATAATATCAACTTTGCCAACATATATATATTAATACCTAATCTGCCATTCTCGAACCTGCAAGTGATTTACTACTGTCCTTTATTCCAATTCAATCAATCTTAATACTGTGCTATCCCGGTATCCACACTACCAGCATATACCAATATCCATTGCCTTTCTGCACCTCATCTCTTCATCCTACTTCAATGAAGACCTTTCCATTGAACTCCCGTTCAAAAACAACGGCACTCAAGCAGCCCAAAGAGCTCTTCACCTATTACCGAGATCTCGATGCCAATTACATCTACGACAAGGCCGAGGTCCGGTCTCGGGCCTCGTACTACTACCTCCCTGATAGTGAAGTCAACAAGAAGCCCGACCTTCAGGGCGGATACTCCAAGTTTCGGAAAATCCCAGAGGAACAGAACTTAGGCGACTTCGAGCTGTTGTTAGTTGGAATCCAGAAATACGAAGAAGCCAATGGTGGAGAGAAGATCGGAGTGGATGTGGTGACGTTTCGTGGACTTATGACCAAGCTTATGACCATTCCCTACAATACCCGTGACCCGGTAGACTTGAACATCGTGGCTTTTGACGGCCAGTTATTCATCAAGAGCGACAATGGCATTGAAACCAAGAGACGGGCCGAAGATACACAGCAGAAACAAGCCCAAGGCGAAGAGCAGTTCGAATTTATCCAGAAATGCGAATATTCCGGCTACAAGTTCGAGGCGTTGGCCACAATCCCAGCACCATGGGCCCAAACGTCCCGGCAAACCATTGAAAAGCGTAACAAGAAAATAGTAAACAACTACGAGCAGTATCTCTCGGTAATCCGGACTGGAATCGGCAAGATCAAGATGTTGTTGGCTGGAGAGGTGGATTGTGTGTGGGATTACATTCCCGACAGCGCAACCGAAGTGTTGAGCCACTATGTGGAGTTAAAAACAAGCAAGGTGTTGGAAAACCCCAAGCAGTTCGTCACTTTTGAACGCAAATTATTCAAAACATGGGCCCAGTGCTTCTTGATGGGCATTCCAAAGGTGGTTTATGGATTCCGGGACAACCAGTTCTTGTTGCAGGCACTCGAAGTGTATGATACCGAACAGATTCCTGTGATGGTCAAAAACGAATCTAAAATCAATTGTACTAGTGCATTCAAATGGTACGGAGCAGTGCTAGAATGGATCGTGAATGAGATCCCTCGAGATGACGAATCTAAGGCATGGAGAGTCAGCTACGACCCAGGATCGCGCACTTTCTCTCTTATGGAGCTAGTTGGAGCTGACAACGAAAGATTGCGGAACGGAGAGATATTGACTGAGGAATTCAAGAAGTGGAGAAGAAGATAAACATCCTCGCATAAATACCTGTAAAAAGGATTGGTTTGTCTGGCTGGAAAGGAAGTGTGTGTCCAAGAGGGGCTATTTCAATTCAAAGAATGGAAAGACAATATCAAAGCCAGGGAAGAAATAGCTATTTCATGTCCAGGGAGGGGCATTATACACCAAATCTAGCACTTTTGGATTTGTAATTCACCAGGATTTATCTCAAACCATTACTAACGGGACATGATGAGAAATCTGGCGAATCTGGGGCCCTTCATCCCCGCTGGGCATTAGTCAGTGCAAATCAAATTCTGGCCATTATCTTGGGCCTCCGTCCCCGCTGGAATTAGTCAGTAAAATTTTGTTGATCTTCTTGGTAACAGATCTAGATCTAGAAACTCGATTTCAGTCTAATAGTCAGCATTTCAAGACATGCTAATTGGCTAACGGAACCAGCTTGGGAGTTCGAAAAGGATGGGCTCCCGGGGCGAAACCCGGCAGTATTTTTAGAATTAAACGTATTTTTAGCCCCGAAGAAGCCTGTTTTGTAATCTGACGTATGTCACTATAGTAGTTAACTGCGTATGTTCAGAATTACAGGTATGTAAGTTAACATAATTGTAAGCATTATGTGGCAGGATATGCAAGGCACGTCTCCCCAGTGCTGTCTTCGATCTAGACCGAAGGATATGTGATGGAGCCTGCGGAAAAACCTGGTGTGGGGAGATGGGATTTACGACATTCTCTATGCATGGTTGAAGCAAGTCTGATTACATTGTGCCTTCGATGTATGCGTTGGAATGACATTGGGGCCGGCCCAACATCTCTCGCACATATCGGGCTTTCAAACTCCGACCCCGAAGGAGTAACTCCGGTATTGTCGTTTTGTCTGGCCAGAGAATGGCTAGCTGGGGTACATCTAGAGTCTGGGGATTTGTCAGTAGGTGCGTATTTGTAAGGAACATCTGGACCTGGACTGCTCACTAATTTTTAGCGAGCGAAGCGAAACGGGCACGTTCCTCAGCACAAGGGCAGTGAAAAATTGGCATTGGGAGGCGGAAATCGTCATTCTAGGGGCACTTCATTGATGGGCGTCCCTGGTACTGCGGAATGCACGCATTTGGGCGCCGTTGCGGTCATTTCTGGAGTGCCCAGCGCCATTTGTCCCAGACCCTAGCACCGAGCACCCTGTACCGAGAAGGCTTCGCTGGGGTCAGAGCGCAGTAGCGACAATAGACACACAGAAAGTAATGGACACAACAGAGAGAAACGAACACGAGGGCAAGTACAGACACGGGGCAGATACGGGGCAATTAACACACAGGGGCAGCATGGAGCACAGTAATCGAGCGGGCCCGATTGGCCCGCTTCGCGTCTATCACAATAGCGTCGCCAGCTGCTCTCCCTGTCTCCAGACTCTGGAAACACAATAGAGACAAGCCCCGAACTTATCGGGGCACGCGGTGCAACGGCAAGCGGAGTGAAAAACGCCCCCGACACGTCTCACGCCACATCTGCCCTAGTCCGAAGGCTCCGTCAATGGCTCCTTATACCCATTATTCCCATAATTCCCACAATTCCCTGGATTCATTGGGAGTAATTCCTTGTTGCATTCCCTTATTTGTAGCACGGCTTAGATTTTTCACAGGTTCAGCCGGCACTATTCGCAGCCACCACAGGCGACGAACAGGGGACAATTGAAGGGAAAGAACTGCTAGGTGAAAGAACTGCTAGCACGGTGAAGGAACAGCTAGCACGGCGAAAGAATTTTCACCGTGGTAACAGAATTTCCACCGTGGTGATCCAGCAATACAAAACGCTCTTCTGCGGAATCTGGGGTATCACCTCACTGGCGGTACGGCCAAAATGGCAATCGCCAAAATAGTCCAGCACTCGCAAAGCCAACCAGGAGCAAATCTACACGCAACAATCCAGCAAATCCCTGTTACCAGATGAATTCCACGTCGCAAATAATCGCGGTAGCATCCGCACCGCCTAAAATCCATACTCCGATGAGCCCAATAACCACGTCTCTTCCGTTGCTTCCTTTCCTTCACCTCTTCCTCTCTCTTCATCTCTTCATCTCTGACATCTCTCACGTGCCGAGGCTCGCACATATCGGCCCACTCTCTCCACAAACTCGTCCGTCTGTCTGGATAGCCGGACCCATGTGACACCTGGAGTGAAAAATCACCATTTCGCATCCCAGAAACACCGTCCAGTTTGGCCCTTTTCGGCCACATCCGAGTCCGGTAACCACGGCCGGTCATGGCCATAGCCATTCCGGCCCCTCTCCCCTCGTCCCTCCCGTTGTTCCCCCGTTTCCTGCTCTTCTCCCGGTTCCAGACCACCACGTCCATTAGTCACCCCTGAGCCCTTCGCACGTGACCGCCGCAACTACCGAGGTCCTGCCCCCCATTCCCGTTCCAGCCAATGGAGCCCTCCTCATAACTAATAGTTCCCAGTCCAGACCCTCCCCGCAATTGACGCCATCGCCCTATATAAGCGCCCCATCCGCCCTTGTCTCGCCTTTTCCATCCCCTACATCCTCCACCATGGCCCCAGTCTTCACTAACTCCAACGGTTGCCCCATTCCCGGCGATGCCTTCGCCACCCAAAGAGTCGGCAAGCACGGCCCCCTCCTCTTGCAGGACTTCAACTTGATCGACTCCCTTGCCCACTTCGACAGAGAACGTATTCCCGAGAGAGTGGTGCACGCCAAGGGCTCCGGTGCCTACGGTGAGTTTGTCGTGACCGACGACATCACCGACATCTGTGGCTCCTCCTTCTTGAGCCAGATCGGCAAGAAGACCAAGACCTTCACCCGTTTCTCCACCGTCGGTGGTGAATTGGGCTCGGCCGACGCCGCCAGAGACCCCAGAGGTTTCTCCACCAAGCTCTACACCGACGAGGGTAACTTGGACTTGGTCTACAACAACACCCCCGTGTTCTTCATCAGAGACCCCTCCAAGTTCCCCCACTTCATCCACACCCAGAAGAGAAACCCCCAGACCCACTTGAAGGACCCTAACATGTTCTGGGACTACTTGACCACCAACCAAGAGTCCATCCACCAGGTCCTCCAATTGTTCTCCGACCGTGGTACCCCCGCTTCCTACAGAGAAATGAACGGTTACTCCGGCCACACCTACAAGTGGTCCAACAAGAAGGGCGAGTGGCACTACGTCCAGGTCCACTTCATCTCCGACCAAGGTATCAAGACCCTCACCAACGAGGAGGCCGGTGCCTTGTCCGGTTCCAACCCAGACCACGCCCAGGAGGACTTGTTCAAGAACATTGCCGCCGGTAACTTCCCATCCTGGACCTGTTACATCCAGACCATGACCCAAGAGCAAGCCAAGCAGGCCCCATTCTCTGTCTTTGACTTGACCAAGGTCTGGCCACACAAGGACTACCCATTGAGAAGATTCGGTAAGCTCACCTTGAACAAGAACCCAGAGAACTACTTCGCTGAGGTTGAGCAATCCGCCTTCTCCCCAGCCCACACTGTCCCATACATGGAGCCATCTGCCGACCCAGTGTTGCAATCCAGATTGTTCTCCTACGCTGACACCCACAGACACAGATTGGGTCCTAACTACACCCAAATCCCTGTCAACTGTCCCATCAGCGGTGTCTACAACCCACACATGAGAGACGGTGTCATGGCTGTCAACGGTAACTTGGGTTCCAACCCTAACTACTTGGCCACCACCAAGCCAGTTGAGTTCAGAGAGTTCAACTTGCAACAAGAGCAAGAGGTCTGGGAGGGTTCTGCTTGTCCATTCCACTGGAAGTACACTGACGACGACTTCAAGCAAGCCACTGCTTTGTACAACGTCCTTTCCAGATACCCTAACCAACAGAAGAACTTGGCCCACAACATTGCTAGTCATGCTTCCGGTGCCGACCAAGCCATTCAAGACAGAGTCTTTGCCTACTTCGCCAAGGTCTCTCCTGAATTGTCTGCTAACATCAAGAAGGAGGTTTTGCAGTTGTCCCCAAGAAAGTAATTCTACAAAACAGGTATTTAGTATGAATTCTATGTTTCTATTTATTGAATTAGCGTAGCTCTGGTTTCATTTAAATGGAGGAAAGATCGGGCCAAAGAGTCTTAAGTTGGTAAGATAGCGATACGTGGTCAATCCTTATGATATATCTCAAATAGGAAAGTTTCTCCTTCGATCTTAGGACTGAAAAGCGTGAATCGATTTAACTATAAGCGCAAATTATAGTCAATTGGAACCGACGTTTCAATCAATTAGAAGCGATATAATCAATTGGAACCGACAAGTAAGCACGGGTGTAATTGGCTAGGCATTTGTTGTAAGCACCTGCTGGCACGGGTATAACTTGATTACATCTTGATTGCATCTTGTTAGGGTCGTTTGGCCATAAAGGTCACGTCACGTGACTTTTCCGCTTGGATCATCTAGCTCGTTTATCAACCGATCCTTCTGCTTCAATCTACACTGATATTCGTTAAACGTAATATTTGAGTCATACTTGATTATTGTCATCATTCATCTGCTTCAAGTCCGTCCTTACAACTTAGTAGTGTTGCAGGAGGCACAGGCGCAGGCAGAGCCACACTTGCAGCTGGTGCCGCAACAAGAACCCTTGGTAGTACCAGTACTAGCAGAAGTGGAAGAGGAAGAAGAGTTGGGGCCACACATTTCAGATGAGGTCGATCCAGGGCAAAGGGTCGGGGTCTTATATGGACGGAAGATAAGATGGATGGCCGTACCCACTTTCCTAAACAGGTGGTAATTGCGCGTTTGTTCATAGCGCGCGGTTGCCTCAACCGGCAAGTGGCATGCGCTTGCGCGTCACGTGATGGATCACGTGACTGCAATATCGCCCCATTTCTTCCCCCGCTCACCTTCGGGTAAGCCAGTCTCTTCACCAGTGGAAATTGCACAATTATATACTTCCAGGCGCTGGAGAGTCTCAATTTGCACAATACGCCCTCAATTTACAGTTTAATCATACACACCATGTGTTTTTGAAGTTGCGTGCCACAAACTGATTCCGATTTCTGTGGAGTACTGGGGAAAATACAGATAATAGTAGATAATAATATGTATCAGCTATCCAACTCCAGGCTGGCTATAGACCTGGTCTATTTGCTGAAGTGTGGTCTACTGCGTGTTCTCCCTCTCTCATTGCCCAAGCACCCAACTCAATGCCATGCCTCTGCTGGTCTCCAGCTTCCTATGTATTTCTACTGTACCACATTCTTTCACGTACCCAGATCTCTGTACTCATTCTATCTATCTTTCCACCTTGTTCCAAGTCGTTTTCTTCCCCTTTCCAACCACAGTCTCTCCTTTCTATATACCATCTTCCTTTCTGTTCCATACATTGCTTCGATACCCTTCTCCTATCCTATGTGTAATTGCCCTTTTCAGATCCCACTTGCCAATTAGACATCTATTTCTAGCCGTTCTCCTCACTTCTTGTGGATCCTGCTTACAAGAACAATACCACGGCCCTATTAACCTATTCAGGCAGCTTTGTGCAGCTCGTAGGTGGTCCTCGTTTTGGAGGACAATTGTGGGCATTATTGCTACTAATTGGTGAATGTTGCGGCACTTTCGATCCTCGCGTTTTGGATCGTTGGGGCTGAAGCTTAATTGAGATGGTCTCGTAAATCATTGATGGAGATGAAAGTCTGTTCTGGGCTCAGACTGAAAAACATGGACTGGGTGTCAAAGGTCCGGCGTAGTGGCACCGTAAGGCCTGCCAAATGGCCCGCCACGGCGCTACTGCTCCTCTCTATGTCTCTATCCATTTCTGCTCTACACCTGTGAGGTAGTCTGCGTGTTCTCGCTCTTTCCCTTGCTCTTTCCCTTGCTCTTTCTCTGTCTCTTTCGGAGGAGCGGGCAAATGGCAACATGGCAATTTGCACAGATTAGGCGATGGACGGGGAACGTTCGTGCATTCCATCCTCTCCATGTGCCCGCTTCACAACCACTATGGAAGCTATTGTCATGTCTTGACTTTGTCCAGTCCACCAGACCAGTACCAAGGGGCTTGGGCGATCGCGTCAGTCATGGCCCATCTCGTCCAGTAATGAGCACTAGGCATTGGGGCATTCGCCATTGGGCGTGCCGGCAGAACGCCCCAGCTTGGTCCAGTCCGAACGTGGACAGGACTTTTCGTCGAAGTCTCCACAAACACGCCCCAAACGCATGCAATAGTGGGACTGTGAAAGGGGATGAAAAGGGACGTGAAAAGGAGACGTGAAAAGGGGAAAGAGAGATGGAAGTGAATGAGAGCTGAAGTGAATGAGAATTGCACAGTAGTTCAGAGAATTGCAGAGAAGAGCGTCCTGTTATTCCTACACTTCAATTACGTAGGAAACCGCGGCTCAGCGTCACATTCCCCTTCTGTGACTGTGCCCATTCCTCCTTCCTAGACCTGAAATGCTGCAGGCTTTGAAGCGTCACGGCCCACTTTCCATCGTCGTCGTGCATGTTACATGCGCCTCCCGCATGTGGGCAAAGTGCGTGCATGGAGCGTCATGTCGCTCTCTGTAGCATTGCCACACTTGCCCTATGGTCCATGACACCGGGCCCATTACGTGGACATGAAATGCCGGCACCAGGCCATTCCAGCCAGCCATACACGCCTTGGTCACACAACTTGCTAGTGGGCTGGCTGGGGGTGTTTACCTTTGACCGGATCACCCGCAAGCAAGGGGCTCTGATCCCAAAATGCTGGTTGATTCAGGTACCACGCACCCGCATATGCACTTCTCCACATGTGGGGAGAGCAGGTCCCACACCAGCGTTTTCTGCCGCGCGAAGCACCAGCACGCGCCCGCGCTCCCTGCCGGGCCTGCGGGTGCATGTGGACACCCAGTGGCAAGCAAACGGGAGTTTAGACGGCGCTGTGGAGAGCTCTGTGGCGGCAGTAGCTGGGCAGGCCATGTCCCAAAAATAGCACCACAGACCACCACTGCACGCAGCACCCTGCATGCACCTGTCACGGGAGGATATTTTCCCACGCGCGCAACAGCGCCCCGCGCTCCTGTGCGACTTGTCCCAGTGCAGCCAGCCTCCAAACCTTATCCCTCACCACCGCAGTATAAGTACTGCTGGTGTTCCACACCTAAGATCCCCTCCATCTTTCGCTAGGCCTTCCCGCTCTACTACTACTTCTACTACTCCTCGCTTCACCCCCCTCGCCTCTCCTCCACCTCCTCCACCACCACCACTATGGGTCTCAACGCTATCAACTACGCCGTCACCGACATCCCCGACATTGCCTCCGTGTTGAACGGTGCCTTTGCCACCGCCGCCTCCGCCATTGACGGCGCTGCCCACACCGGTGTCGCCGGTGCCGACAGTGTCTTCAACATTGCCACTGCCAACGCCGCCTCCGCCGCTGCTGCCGCCCAGTCTGCTGCTGCCAGCTTGACCAGCCGTTTGGGCACTACTGGTCTCGCTTCTCTCTCCAGTGAAATTGCCGCTGCCACCAAGTCGCTCAGCAGCAGATTGGCCTCTGTGGCCTCTGCCGACAGCGCTTCCGTCACTGGTGCCTCTGCCTCTGCCTCGGGCTCCGGCTCCAAGTCTGCCTCTGCCTCTGCCTCGGGCTCCGGCTCCAAGTCCGGCTCTGCTTCTGCCTCCGGCTCCAAGACCTCTGCTGGATCCAGCTCCAGCTCAAAGTCCTCCGGCTCCAGCAAGCCCAGCTCCTCCAAGAACGCTGCTCCAGCCAACTTCGAGGCTGGCTCGTGGAAGAAGTCCTTGGCCGTGGTGGGCATTGTGGGTGCTTCTTTCCTCGTCAACATTATGTAAAAAAGTTATGCGGTTTCACTTCTCTGGTGCAGTTTTATGTACATTTTAACGGAATAAATATTCATGGAAAGCTGTGTAGACAGAAGAATCTGAAGTAATGGGATTTTGCGCCGACTGGCTGAGGACAGAAGCCAGGAATTGAACTATAATGTGATAACTTACCTGGTTCACTTAGTGAGTCAATAATGAAAGTCAAGTGCCTGGCGTCTCAACACTTGTTGCATGAGTATCTGCTTCATCAGAAGTTAAGCCTCGTATTATTTTGCACCCAAGAGTCCTTGGCCAGATGCTCTTGGTCTTGGGCGTGTTGGTGACTTAGGCTCACAACTCGGATTGAGGTACGAGAAGGCTCATAATTCGTGAAAAATCGTCTTGAGCAATGTATGCCAATGGACAGGGCAATGGAACCCCGAAGATCCTACACTTTCCACTGCGGCAGCCTGCTAAGCAACGATACGTTGCAGTTCGTTCTGTATCAATGGAGTGTGCTTATCTCTCCTCATGCATCTAGCGATATAACTAAAGCCCGAAATTTGCCCAAACTTCCTGAAAAATAGGGAATACGCCAACTGAGATGTACATACGTAAAATTTCCTGTAAGGCAGTGCTCTGCCCTCCTTTCCTTTCCTTTGCTTTCCTTTCCTTTGCTTTCCTTTCCTTCTACTGACTTCTGGTCCCTCTCTTAGTAACTCATATTCCTGCATACACTCCACATAACTCATCTCGATAGCTTCAGTATCTAGACTACTCCAAACATGGCACCCAAAGCCCTCGAGCTGAAGAAGAACGCCTCCAAAATGGTGCCAGCATCGAGTCTGGACGCTTTACGTCTGAAAATTGACGATTCCGTCAAAAAACCCGCCAGAAGACAAGTGGATCCCGACTCTTTACCAGATGACAAACCAGCACAAACCGGCACCATCTTCAACATCTGGTACCTCAAGTGGTCTGGAGGTGGCGAAAGCTCGTCTAGAAGTTATACCAAGCTGAAATTTCGCCTCAATGTCAAGAAAGACTCCGGCTACACCAAGGCACAAGGCAATGTTCCGCTCTGTATTTTCTTCGCCCGTGGATGCTGTTATTTGGGCAAGGCCTGTCTGTATTATCACCGTTTGCCCAAAGACACCGACTATATCATGCCTACTCAGGACTGCTTTGGAAGAGATAAAACTGCGGAATATAGAGATGACATGGATGGTGTGGGTTCGTTTAATAAGACCAATCGGACTCTCTACGTGGGAGGGCTCCACATGAACGACAAAATCGAAAACACTATCACCAAGCACTTTCAGGAGTTTGGCTCCATAGAGAAGATCAGGCCATTGTACGGAAAATCGTGTGCATTTATTACTTTCAGATTGGAGTCAGAAGCACAATTTGCAAAAGAAGCCATGCAAAACCAATCACTCGACGGTCAGGAAGTCTTGAACATACGATGGGCAAATGAGGACCCCAACCCAGAAGCACAATTACAAGAAAAGAGACGTCTAGAGGAGATAGCCTTCAATACAGTAAAAGAATTACTTCTGCAAGTTGATGCCGAACCAGTCTCTAAGAAGCAGAAAGTGACAGTTGAGGAGCCTGAAGAGCCTGACGAGCCCAATGAATCTACCACTAAAAGGCTTGCCATTGAGCCAAAGTCAGAGGCCAAAGCAATCGAGTTCGTGGAACCCCAAAGCAAAGGTATACAATTTAAAGCCAGTTCTTTGGCTACTTTGGCAAAACTTCGGGCTAACGAAATCAAAAAGAAGGCTGAAACAGCAACTACTGTTTTATCCGGATACTCCAGTGATGAGGAAGAGGACTAATTACTCAGGTAGTTGATTTGTAATTTAGGATTTATAGATACATAATGATTGATGAGATATAAACCGTAGCACCAGGCCGCTGATTTCAATCTTTCAACGTTTGAGAATGTGCAGACGAATGCTTGATCAACCAATCTGGACACTTCTTTCTTCCCTTGACTAGAAATTTCTTCAAGTCTAGAAACAATTCGGCGTTGGTTTCGTCCACAAACGAATGACTGAAACCTTCATTTCCTGCTCTTCCTGTTCTACCCACTCTGTGGATATATTCCTCAAACTTGTTTGGCATTTGAAAATTGACGACCAAGGTCACATTTGGAACATCAATTCCTCTAGCTGCCACATCTGTAGCGATTAATAACCGGGATTTTTTGCTTCTGAAACTGTCAATGGATACTTCACGGGCTTCTTGTGACTTAGAACCGTGTAAAACAACATTATCTTTAAAGCCTTCACTGCTGACTTTATATGAAAGATTGTCACAAATTCTCTTGAAATTGGCAAACACAATAACTGAGAAATTTCCTTGAGTAGCCCTTTCGTGATCTTTCAAGACCTTTATCAATTTTCCATATCTTGAGTCGTCAGTAGTGTCTTCCATGATTGGTGTTGATAAGAATTCAAAAGTTTGCTCAATATGATCAAGAGCACCTCCTGCGCCACCTATCAACAAATATCCAGGCTTTTCAAGATAGTTCTTAGTCAATCTTTCGATTGGTGGAGTAATGGTTGCTGTGAACATCAAAGTCATCCTCTTTTTCAAGTAGAAGATTCGGGAATCAATCGAATTGTTTAAATGTGTGTTTGTGGGAAGTTTGTCCATGACAAATTGTAAGGGCTTTTCGAAGCCCATATCAATCATTCTATCTGCTTCATCCATTACCAAGTAATAGCATCGATTCAACCCAATAATGTTTCTTTCTATAGAATCCACCAATCTGCCCGGGGTACCCACCACTATATGAACTCCATTTTGAACAGAATGTACGGTTTCTTCGTATTGATGTCCTCCGATAATGCTAACCACAGTCAAACCAAGATGACTGCAAAACTTTTGGGCTTCTTTTGTTATTTGCAACGCCAATTCACGAGTAGGTGCTAAAATTAGGCCCAAGGGCTTGTTGAAATTTCCATCCTGTTGGTGTTCGTATTGAAGGTAGTTCGAATCGATGGAAAGAATATATGCTAATAATGGAATGAGAAAGGCCAATGTCTTACCGGAACCTGTTTCTGCTATTCCCACAATATCACGATGGCCCAATGCAACGGGAATAGCAGCACGCTGAATAGGTGTAGGCTCCTTGTAGGAAAGTTTGTTTGTGATGATGTCCAACAATTTCTCAGGAATTTTGGCCTCTTTCCAGCTTCTTAACGGATTGTCTATGTCTCCACCTTTAGACCCTATATTGTAGTCTTCCCGAAAAATCCTCCAATCTCTCGGTGTCATTTCGTCTAATTTCTTCGTGGACCAGTGTTTCTGCAGCACCAATTCAAGCTCAAGGTCATTGTCTTCATGTTCCACTTGTAATAATGGTTCGAAGTTAGCTGTGGTATCATCTTCCTCATTCCAATCGAAATTGAACTTCATGCCCTTGGTTCTTTTCCTCGGGTCTTCTCTGGAGTATTTTGAAGCCTCTATATCCTCATTTTCCGTCTCATCGTTCTCGATTATCTTCCTCTTATGTTGATGATGAGGTTGCACATGTTTTATTTCAGAAAGACTCTGCTCTTTTTCCTTTTTCAAGTTGGCCAATCGAGCCCGTTTCAGCTTTCCTATAAACTTTGGAGTCGACTGGGAAGATCCGTCCACTTTTTTGATCAAAGCATGTACAGAAATTGGTCTGGAGCTCATTGCTGAAATGGTGAAGAATCTAGAGAGCTATCAACTCCATCATATATGTCACGTGATCTTGACTATCCAGCAATGCCCATCACAAGATGTATTTCGTGTAGCTCGTAATCTGGACACTCCAAATTCCAGAGAATAGCATGGACTCTAAACAGACTAGTTCATACTCTATTTTGATGTCTCTGGTTACAAAATTAGTCATTTTTCTACAAATAATACACTTATTCTTAATTACTGAAATGAACCCAAACTACGGCACAGCTCCGTTCTGAATTGTCATACTAGACAACGCGAAATGTTATTATCGATGCCATCGAATTTGAGAAGTATATACCATTTAAAACTGTGCCGTCAATTTGATAGTGAAATTAGTTCCATTTCAATTGCGCAAAATAGAGGCAGAACCCAATAAATAATAGGTACAGAAACGAAACGAAATATGTGACTACAATAACAATTCAGCTCTTAATGCTCTCTATTCAATATTATCTTCCCTTGGTGTCTTGCAATCTCCGAGTGTCATTTCTCGAGCCCGAGGCTGGTCTTCGGCTGCCCCAGTATGCTTGCCGAAACCATTAGCTTACCCTTTCCAGTAAATCACCAAGATGACTCTGACTCTGGCGTCCTGAACGCAGCTTTGACAAGCAATTGCACCATCGGAGCTGGTTGAAGTTTGTTTGTTCTTCTCAGCAGGTACAATCAATTCTTTAGAACTATTTTCCTCATCACATTGTTCGATGCATTGTTCACAACATCTTGTTTATTTATCTAGACAATGCAGGTCCTGGCACAACCTGACACAACCTGACACAACCTAGAGCAAACTGGGGCACACCCAACTCAGTTCCCAAAACGGAAGATCTGTACCTTTGTTGATTTAGCCAACTTGATTCAAGTAATTTGGGGGCTGGCTTTCTTTAGGCTGTGCTCTTCCTTCCTTCCCTGGAGGAGGTAGAGATTTATTGTTGACACAGATCTCGCTGGCTCGAGGTCCTCAAACTGATGGTAGAGCACCCAGTCAATAGACTTTGGGGGCACTTGGTTCATTGTGTGAATTTTGGTAGCTATCGCAACAGTTTCTCGGGTTCGTGATGAATTAATGCTGGCAGAACGACTTCGTTGTTCTTACACTTTTTGCTGGTCGAACAGATACACAGCCGGCTGTACCTGAGCTCGAGGCTATGAATGAACCCTTTGAGGCACCACTGGTGGAAACGCTATAAATATGGTGGGTTTTACTGGGATTTATTTCCTCATCAAACTCATTCATTCACTCACTTACTCACTCACTTCTACACTCTTTCACACCACTCCAACTTATTCACTCTTTCACAATGCAATACACTCAATTATTGGCCATCGCTCTCTTTTACGTCGCCTCCGCTAAGGCCGCCGATGCACAGGACGTCCAGTTTGTCACCAAATTAGTCTCTGATGCCAAGGCCCACCAGGACCAATACATCGACTTCTACGAGACTGCCACCATCAACGTGCCACAAGGTTTCCTCAAGTTGGCCAGACAAGTCCAAACTTACAAGGACGACTCCTTCACCACCTTGATCGACGCCCAGAACATTAACGTGGCCCAATTGGAAAGCTTTGCTTCTCAATTGCCTTGGGCTTCCAGATTGCAGGTCGAGGCTGCTCCTACTCCAGCTGCACCTACCACCACTGCTGAAACCACCACTCAAGCCCCAACCACTCAAGCTGCTGCTACCTCTTCGTCGCAACCAACCGTTGCTCCTTCCTCGAGTGCTCCTTCTGTTGCTCCTTCTTCGAGTGCTCCATCTTCCTCTTGGGCCCCATCTTCTGCGGCTCCTCACAGTTCGGCTCCTGCTGTTTCGTCTCACCCAGGAAGCTCCACCTTGATCACTGTCCAGCCAGCCAAGTCCACATCTGCTTCCAATGTGACCCTTCCAACCATCAGTGTTGCTCAGAATAATGCTGTTGGCATGGCTGTTCCTATCGTTGCTGGATTCGGTGCTCTCGCTATCGCCTTGTTCTAAGAACAACCCTTCCCCAGCCTCTCATATATAGCCTTCATTTCTCTACATCATTAATTAGACTTCTGTCCGGATCGCGTCCTGGCTTCAAATCTTATGTTATTCGAACTGTTGTAGTTGGTTCCTCTTCAATATACCAAGAAAGAATCATTTTCTGTCATGATATTTAACTAAATAGTCTAATCTATTTTGACTCTACTTAAGGCGGCTTCTTCATGGAGTTCGATTCATTCTTTGTCATCCATTGGCCAGCTCTTCCCTTTTTTATCTCTTTGCAGTTAATCCCAATTGAATGGGTGCAAATAAAATTAGTGCGACCAAACACAACGGTTTTTATCCTACATATACAGTTCATGAAGTTACCTCAACTATCAGAATTATATAAGGACTATCTATATCCGTACAACTTTCACATAAACATCATTTAATTAATTTCACTTTATAAAAACGGTTTTCAGTAGGTCCTACCAACATAGTCTAATAAGTTAGGCCAACTTCGGGAAGTTGGAAGTCTAAAATTGTATTTCATAACTTCATGAATTGAGTTGTAAGATAAGTGACCCTTGTCACTAAAAAAGCAAATAAAATAATTGTATCTTTGTTTGAGCCGAATAAAAATGATTTGTTAGAACACGAAGGTGTTCGTCAACTTCTATCTTGATAATTTCCAATCATCATCTGGGGATTCTCTTGTTTTTTGGTGTATTATACTCTATTAATTTCTTCCGAACATACCATGTTAAAGTCTATTTGAATGGCTTAGGAGCTGTCTCCAAACGGATTGAATGTAGGCAAAATGTTACGGTCACTTGAATTGGAAATTGGTCCATTGGTGACTTTTGGTCCACCAGAATTAAATCCATAGAAATGGCCACCAACAACGTTCCTTATGTAGTCGACCAAGTTCAAGAAATTAATCAGGTGGAAGTAATTGGGTTTGGACAAATGTTCAAACTCGTTAATCAGGAAATTCAAAATTTGGTCGTTAGAAAGCTCGTATTCACTAGGAATCAAGCTGTGAGAACTTGATTGCGCTGGGTTGGCGTTCTGTGCTTGTGGATTGTGGACCTCATGTGAACTATCCTTTTCTTCTGGCGTAGGTTTTTCAAGCTTAATGTACAACTCGGGTCTATCATGGGGCAAAACTGCACATAACCAAATTCTCGTCTTGTAGATCTTAAATAACTCCTTGATCAAACCTCTAAAATCAATTCTTTTGAAGTTTGCAAAGTAATAGAAGATCAACTTTTTGAAATCAGCCTGATACTCAACATTAATCAAAGTAAGATCTTTCTCTAAGTTCAATTCCTTGATCTTATTGTAGCAGGTGATGAATGCCTTTTTCTCTTCAAGGAACTTACCACTTATCTTGTGGATTTCCTTGGGTGTGGCAAACCTCAATACTTGTTTCGTGGGTAAGGTGATAATGAACTCGTTATCCTCGTTGGGGTGTGAGTTGATAATAGCCGAGGCATTCAAAGAGGTTGAGTGAGTTCCGTTTGTTTTCTGATGCCCGTGGCTGTGGTAACCATCGTCAATTGTCAAACTCTTGAGATGTTCCATCTTCTTTAGGAAGTTGAAAAGAATTGCGAAATTCAAGTTAACCAAAGGCTCCACGATCATCACAGTGTCCTTTCCTCTGTCACCGTCCACCACAACCAAATCGTCTTTCTGTAAGAAGATATTTGAGTTGTTTGGGTAAGATAACAAGTCAAACTTACCGTTTTTATTGATGACAAGACAGAGGATTTTGTGGTTGAAGGTCAAGTTGTTCAAGTTTCTAATGAAGGTGATGAGCTTTACGATAGCAGGCTCGCCCAACAACTGATACAATTTGGACAAGATCTCATTGGTGATTTCGGGGTCCTGGAAGTACCTGCTAGTCTTGAAGTACAAGTTCTTCAAGTCTGGTGAGGCAATGATGTATTGATCTTTAAGAATCAATCCATTTTCCAACTTGATCGCCTGGTTGAAGCTATTGGACAGGTTCAACCCCTGGGGGAGGTTCATTGGGCCGGGGATGTTGTGGGCCAAGTTGTGCTTGTGCAGCTTGTTCTGCTGGGACTGTTTCTGCTGTTGCTGCTGCTGCGGTTGTTGATGTTGTTGTTGTTGCTGAGGCTGTTGTTGCTGAGGCTGTTGTTGCTGAGGCTGTTGTTGCTGCTGCTGCTGCTGCTGCTGCTGCTGCTGCTGTTTGGGCTGGAAGCCTTGGTGGTGTTGCTTCTGTGTTTGGTGGGAGTGCGGCCCGCTGTGGTTGTCCTGGGGATTGGGTCCGGCGAAGGGCAGGTTCTCCACAATGGATATGGGCGATGGGAAGAACTGCTGCTGGAGCTGCGAGTTGAACTGCGGCTGCTGGAAGTCGGCCAATTGGCTGGGTCTTCGGGCCTGGAAATCGTTAAAGTTGGAGTTGAGGTTGAAGTTGGCGAAGTTGTCGTTGAATTGGTCGAAGTTGAAGTTCTGGTTGAAGTTGTTCATCATGGCGAAGGACGACAAGTTCTTAGGTGCCGGGTGCGGCGCCGGCACCGGGGCGTTGGGCGAAGCTGCCGTGGCGTTGGCGCCAAAGAAAGACGAGCTCTTCTTGCCATGCACCTTGGACTGCGGCTGCTGGAGGTGGTTGTTGTTGTTGGGCATGGACAAGTCGGGGTTGTTGATGAGAGGGGGGAAGTTGGAGCGCGTGAACGACTCGGCGGCGTAGGAGGGCCGCCGGGACGAGATGGTGCCGATACCGCCCTGCAACTCCAAGGGCAAGTTGAACGAGTCCTTCTGGCCGCCGTAGACGGACGACGGCATCAAGAGGTCGTTGGAAGGCCCCGAGGTGGGCGAGGTGCCGGGGCCGCTGGCGCCGCTGGCGCCACTGGCACCGTCGGCACTGTCGCCGCTGTAGTTTTCCAAGTTCGACAACTTGTTGAGGAGGATGGCTTTGAAGGCGGAGTCTTCGCTGGAGGTTCCTTCTGGGGCCATTTCGCCAGCAGGAGGCGGTCTCTGCGAGGATGCGTCGCCCAGTGTGCTGTCGGTGGGGCCCGGGTTCAAGAAATCGGGGTAATTGAAGTCCATTAGTGTACCGTCGGCCTGGGAGGAGGCGGGACCTGGGGAGAGTACGGTGTGGAGGCGGTGCTGGGAAAAAGGCTGTTTGTGAGTCTTCCGGGGAAAGGGAGGAGCGGGTTCCTGATGGGGAAGATGGATGGAGATAACGGGGCAATTGGGGGACTCAGGTGCCTGGACAGAAAGTACAGAGATGGAAGGATGGAGGGTGTTTTCTGTATGGTGTCACGAGTCGCGGAGTAAAAATTCTTAGGGGCTCACGTGCTGGGGAGAGGAAGGAGAGAGAGGAGGAGGTGGAGGAAGGTGGAAGAAAGGAAGAAAGAAAAGGAAGAAAGGGAGAAAGGAAGAGAGGGAGATGGAGGGAGATAGGGGTGGTGTGACGGTGTTATGAAGGTAGTGTGAAAAAGGGGATAGGGGGAAGGATATATCGTCGTAGTCTCTTGGTCGGGTCGGGACACTTGCGGCTAGTGCAATACTGGGGAGCGAGCGATTGCGGCGAGGGCAAATACTGCGAGGAGCACTACAGGGAAATAATAGACAAGAGAACAGATGGGAAATGGGAGAGCGATATTGTGTGCACATTGTGGACACATTGTGGGGTTACTACTCGTGGAGGTGGTTGTGGGGTTTGTAGCGGTGGACATAGCGGGATGTCGGTCGGTCAGTGTGATCGACTGACTTCCTGTGGAGTTCTGTTGATCTACGTTGTAATTCCTGGGGCCCCTCGGTTCCTGTGGTGGGGCTTGTCGGTTCCTGGGGCCTCTCTCGGTAATTCCTGGGGCCTTTCTCGGTAATTCCTGGGGCGCTCTCGCTAATGACCTTCCCCCCACACCGCGACGCCAGTCCCCGGCTCCTCCTTTACGGGCCACCACGTCCATGCCACGCCTGCCTGTCATGGGGCCCGGGACCAAGGGGCAACGGCCGATTACTTCATGGCAACGGTTGGCCTGCCCTGGAGCGCACTGCCTCGCAAGCTTGCTGGAAGAGACGGAAACTGAGAGGTGGCATGTGGCCAGAGACTGGGGATATGAGCATGCGTCCGTGAAGATGATGTCAGATCTCACGTCAGGATTCAGTAATTAATCTTGTTGTGGTGCCAGTATTATTCTGTCGCTGTCAGTATTATTATGTCGCTGTCAGTAATTATTCTTGTCGTGGTGTCTGTATAATTCTGTCAGCTGTCAGTATTATTCTGTCAGCACAGTAGTATAATTCTGTCAGTATCATTCCTGACATCGTGTCAGCATAATTCTTGTCGGCATGTCAAGGAATCATGTGCGTAATTATAGAATCCCGTCGCTAGCGGGATGAACTTACCACGGCAGCTGTTCAGTGAAAGTACATAAGATACGATGCAAGTAGCATCACCTTGGTCTGCTTCCAATACTTGTGCCGATTCCCTTGCAACTGGGCAATATGGAGCCCCCATCTGCTTCAGTGTGCCCATCCACTTCAGTGTGCCCATCCACGCTCTCTGCTACTGTATACTGGCCAAGATGGAGCCCCCATTCACGTTCTGTTCTCTCCTACAGTGCGGACGGTAGTGCTGGCTCTTGTCTCACCTATAGGGCGTATCAGTACACAACAACTACAACTACGACAACAAGAGCACTTGGCACTTTACCGCGCTGCACAGACCTCTGCTACATTACATTCCCTTCTGCTTCTTGCCCTTCCTCTCTTCGTCTCCCTCCAGTCGCTCTTTTCCTCGGGACGCGCAGGGCCAATCTCGCTCTCCAAACTTCACCTCCAGCGGCGTCCGGAAGGGGCAATTCGCAATTCGCAGTCGGCTTGTTTGGCTTCGGTGCCGCCTCGTTCTTGTCTTGGCTGATTTTGTTCGTTGGCGTTCGCTTCCATGGATCTATCTATCTATCGCCCTAAGCCTCTCCGTCGGCGGTGCATCTAGAAAGTCGAGATTGAGTGCGACTTGACTTGACTTGAATTGCTTTGGCTTGGCTGGGCTTGGCTTGGCTTGACAGGCACGTTGAAACCCGCAAGCGCGTGGGGACAATTGGATTGCTGGTGGGCAGGCGACTTGGGGCGGCGTCGTGCCGACCGATCGTTGTGGCGGTACGGGCTGGGGAGGCATGGGCGGGCTCGGGAAAGCATTGTGGTCACGTGCGCGCCCGCGCTCCCAACCTACTATAACGGTCGTTCCTATGACACATGTATTGCTGGCCTATACCTTTCTTCTGGACCCGGTACCGGCGCGTGGAGGATACGTCACTCCCAGGAGGTCGATGTGCGAGCCGTCGGGGTCCGAGGGCTCACATGTGCACCAGCTGCTTCTGGGCGTGTTGTCCATGACGTTTCCTATATGTTGACCGCATCCGGTCCAAGACTTATGATCTGGGGTTAGTATGGAATGGTGGAGGAGAAGTGGGCAGGTTGGAGATGTGACTTTGAATGTATGAAGTGATTGTGACTATGATGTGACTATGATGTGACTCTGAGTGTGAGTGGAACGCTGGGGCTGCGTTTGTGACGCAAACTCTGGGACTGTGGTTGCGAGACTCTGATTGTAACTGGGACTGTAACGCGACTGTTCCTCTGTAGACTTGGCTTTCGGGCTATTCTGGCTATTCGACCAATGGTTCTGGCGATTCTGGATATTGTGGCGATTCTGCGACTTGCCCATTGACTTGTCAGGCCTATCGATTTGCATCTCTTTACTGCTCTTGGAACAACCATTGGCCGTGCCCAGTGGTTCAGTATCATGGATGACTACCGCAGATGAGACTCTAGGTCATCGAGTTGACATTGCAATCGTCTTCTCTCTGGTCACTCTTTTTCTCTCCACTCTCTATTATCTCTTCTCTTTCTTTTCTCTTCTGTCTCTTCTCTCTATTCTCTCTCTCCTCTCCCTCTTCTCAATGTCTCGTCCATACATACGACAAATTGCACAAATGGCGGCTTCACACATTGCGATTATACTGTGATGTTGCTGATGGAGCTTTCCATCGCCAGTCCCACACCCTCTTATATACGTCGGGCCAAAAGTGGTTCCTTTTACCCATTGTCAGCAACACCGAGGAGTGACTAGCCCCGGACTCCTACCACCGATAAGCCCACAACGGGACGGTAGCGGGGGATGCGGGTTTCGGGTGCCTTCACATGACCTTGTTTCTGGAACAGCAATGGCACCTAGCGAGCGCGAATGCTGGGGCTACCACGCCAGGACGCCAGAAGTTGCGGGTGGAATTGGGCCCATAATGGACGGGGAGAATAGGAGCATGAACGAGAAATGGGTGGAATGGAATTACTTGGAGGAGTGCGAGAAATGGCAAGATTGAGAAGCGAGAGAATAGAGAATGCAAAATGCAATATGGAAATAATGCAGAGGAATTGATTGCAATGGGGAGGAGAACAGTTGACAGAATTGAGGAGGAGGAGAAGAACTATCCCGAGCTACTGCACAACTCGCTTCTATCTTTGAACGGGATTGGTTCTAGGGTGATCGCCTGAGCCAGCGATCCGCCTCCATTAAGCAATGGTGCGTACAATCACACGGCGGAGACCGGGACGGGCATTTTCAGGCCACTCTCGCCCCAGAAGGAGCCAAGAAGCGAGGACGCTTCCGCAACTCGGCCCGTGGTGGTGCGGTGATGGGAGTCGGAGCATTCTGCGGTTACCTGTTCGGAAGTTCTGTTCTGAACTGATCCTTCTGTTCTGATGTGATCCTTCTGTTCTGTTCTGTTCTGAAGTGATTCTGGTCTGAAATGATTCTGTTCCTAAATGATCTTCTGTTCTGATATGATCTTCTCTTCTGCTATGATCTTCTGTTCTGTTCCAAAACCTTCTACTCTGCTCTGCTCGCTTCTTCCTCTCTCCGTAGCAGTTCTACGGGCTACTTTCTTATCCGCCATTTGGTGACCGGGGCATTTCATGCCACCGGTAGATGTCGGGAATGTAGGCGACGCTTTGTGACCCACCCAAGCCATTCCGGCTGTTTGTTGCTGCCTCCGGCTGCGACTAGTTGCAGGATTGTGTGCTTTGCGCTTATGCTTGTGCTTGCTGGTCCTGCTCCGGCGCTTTCGTGCTACATGTACCTGGCCACTCTATATTTCTATGGACATGCTATAGACTAGGCACAGCCGCCGGTCTGCTCACGGTGAGCCTCGATAGTGTCACCGTCCTCCAAATCCAAGTCGTCGGGGGTGTTGTCGGGAGACACTCTGGTTCCGTCGATCAAGAATCTCAAACTGTTGAGGTCTTTGCCTTGCCTCTTGCAGAATGCTTCCATGAGTCTTCTCATGGGGGTGGTTCTTTTGATCTTGAAAAAGATCTCGGCCGAGCCGTCCGACACCTTCAAGTTGATGTGGGTGTTGTCGGGCTTTTCTTCCTTGGGCTGTTCACTGTCGGACATTGTTGGTGTTTGCACTGGTGGAGAGCTTGTTGACAAGGGTGAATACATTGTGCGGCGCACGCCCGTCCTGCACACAGTCCGGGCCCCTCCCACCCCCCGGCGGCCCCTGGGACCGCCGGCACTTCCTGTCGCTTCCTCCTGTCTCTCCTTGGCCTCCTCCGCAATCCCCCGTCCTTGGCCCTGTCATTATCGCTCGGTCGCGCCGCTTTTGGCCTTATCACACCATAAATCTGGAGGCATCACCTGAGCAGCTTATTTGCCTGGGGACCGAGGGAGAAGGCCGTCAAGCCGAGGCATGGCCTGGGGAGGGCGTTTCTGAGCACTGTGATCCCTGTTCCGGTGCATTTGGTGGATGCGGAGCTGACATGCATGGGATTTCATTGCATGTCTTGACCTTGAGAGTGCGCACCATCATCTACTCTCTGTAGAAGCTGAAGCCTGTAGTCATTTTGCTGCTGATTTTCGAAGATGGGGTCCATCGGCCGTAGCGGCGTTCGCCTGAAACGGGCACGATCTGGTGCCACTAGACCCGAAATCTGGAGAAACAGAACCGATTCACCCACCACTCTCACAACTTTTTTAACTAGTATTTTTCACTTCTCGATTTTCAGTCTCTTTTTTCCGCTTTTCCCCATTTTTCTGTAAAAATAGGCCAACTATCTAGTTGTGACTATGCTCATGGGGCAATGTCCATAGATTGGCCCTCTTACGCTGCCTGCGATGCGCCGATTATCATTAAGAGATATCGCATGCTGCTTCCTATCCCTCTTGTTAGCTTTTGGTGCCCGTTTATCAGTAGTCTCCAGAAAGTTTCAACCTTGTTTCACCACCAACCACGACCACCATAGGGCATGTAGTTATAAGCATCGTAGACACCCTCTTTCGCCCACCATGCGTTCCTATCTCTCTTTAACCGAACTGCTATCCCAGTTGTACCTAAACAAACACCTTCTCATCATAGTTCTCCTTATCATCAAGGTGCATCTCTTCCATAAAATCGTCTCCTCCTATCTAGACACCCTTTCCCTCCAGACAATCTGCGACGAAGAGGCTCTACAATATCCCGCACGTGTCTCTGCCCTCGTCAATACCTTCATTTCGGAAAACCTCACCAAGCTCAAATACAACTATCTCGTGCTTTTCAAGCTCTTGGTGTCTTCCTTCAAGTATGTTGTGCTCTTCTATGTGGAGGTGTTTCTCGCCACCTATACTTGCCTCTTGAACGCTGCCGTGAGTGGAACGGCAGATTTCGCTGTTTCCACTTCGGAGAATGTGGTGAAAATGGTTAATAGCACCATTGTGGGTCTCACCGATGATATTCAGACAGGCCTTGATGGCCTTTCCTCGGTGCTCAACTCGATTGTCAGTGAATTTAGCAAGGTGAAGAATTTTTTTACTGGGTCGCAACAAAGCTCTACCGGGACGGAATACCAAAACAAAATCAGCCTTTCTGTGAATGCCCTTCGAAAGATATCTATTCCAGGATCGGTGCTTACCAAAATAGAGAAGTTCCGCAACGATACTGTTCCAAGTTTTGACCAATTACAAAATGAAACTTCCAGCTTGGTTTCCTCTCCTTTCGACATTTTAAATGCCCAATTGGCGTCCTCTTCCCTCAATTCTTCGCTCCAACGCACAGCCACCGGTCTTTCTACCCGTCCCTTCCCTCAAATGCCTCCGAATGTATGTCCCAAGTCCTTGTCTTTGACGTTTGAGCAATTACACAAAGACATTGATTTGGCTGCGAAATATATCCTAATTGGTCTTGGTGTTGCAGCTCTTTTAACTAGTCTTCCACTAATATACTCGCAATTCCGGGCCATCAAATCAAGATCAAGACTCATTTCTGACTTGGAAGACTCTTACTATATGAATCGAGAAAATATTGCGAATTTTTTGACCATGCATGATAACACTTTGCTCTACATTTTGAACAAGTGTACGTGGATCCGAGATACCAGGTCACTTTGGTTGGCCAACTACATCAGCACTCGGCATGCCATAGTACCAGTCTATTTTGGACTCACTGGTTTGATGGGAGTACTTTTACAGTGGATACTTTTGCGTACTCTTGATAAATCTATCTCTCGTATAGCTCTGGTCAATCCTTTGGGTTCGAAGTCATTGAACTCCACCAACCTGACACTGGCCATTTATATGGGTCAAGTTAACGGTTACATTCTTGAGCAACAAAGCCAGCTCAATAAGGAGTTATTTGGCCTGGTCAAAAACGCTACTTCCAGCCTCAACCATACACTTGTTTCATTCATGGCTAAACTCAACTCCTCTGTCCACGCCATATTTGGGCAAACCCCATTATCAAAGCCCGTCAATACGGTGGTATACTGTACTATCGGCCGTAAAATAGAAAAGGTAGAAAGCGGATTAACTTGGATCTACAATAATCTCAATATTTCAATACCTCAAATGGATGAAATTTTCCTACAAAAGTTGGTGGAGTTGGAGAAAAATCCAGGCATGACTGCCTTGCCCGTTTCTGGTTTTAAGAAAATGCAAAAAGGATTGGAGAAATCGCTATGGACTGAATTAAGGATCAGTTTAGGCTTTCTTGGTGTGTGGGCATTTCAAATAATTATTGGGCTTTGTTTTATCCTATACAATAAGTTCAAGGAAAAGGAACACTCTAGTCCAAAAACCCCTATTTCTGATAAGTTTATGTTAGACACGTCGATTATCGGCCATCCTCGTCCTCTCACCAAAGAAGAACGACAGTTGTATGGATATCCCTTTTCGAATCCGTACCTCGAGCGAAATTTGGCTTCAAGAGAACACACTGGCCACGGGCCAGAAGCCAGACCATACGAGGACTATGAATCATCCACCATCAAGATACCAACCCGATCTACCAGTTCAGTAAGAGTCTACAACTAGTACCATTAGAAAAGATATTAACAAATTAGTATACACGGAAATAGAAATAGGATCAAAGCGACATGTTCTTGGTCATGTCTACTTCTTGATAGGAGCAGGCTTTTTCCAGTAGTACTGCTTGTGGGTTCTTCTGCAAGACCTCAAACCAGCACTTCCTTTGATATTGGAAACCAAGCCAGTTCTGGTGGAATCTGTGTCGTTTTCGGGCATATAGTAGTATTCTTCTTCCAAGGACTTACCAGCAGCATCCTTGCCTGATCTGTAGATCACACCGATACACTCGATGTTATGCAAAAGCACTCTGATCTGTCTCAAACTCAAGTTAGAGGTCAATGCACTGATTGTCTTCAAGAAGGAAGCAGGAGTGGAGGAAAGACGCGAGAAGGCCAAGTGGTTGATGAGAATATTGTTGATTTCGGGTATGCTTTCCAATCCCTCGATCCATTCCTGGTTGATTTCTACCTTTTGGCTCTGTTCGACCTTCTTCTTCTTTCTATGCTTGGGTGGCTCTTCCGACTGAGCCTTTCTCTTGGGTGTGGCGGGGTTGCTGAAGGTGTTGGACTTGTCGTTCAATGGAGTCGACTGTCTCTTGATTGGAGTGCTCTTCACGTCGTTGTTCTCTTGTTTGACCGAATCTTCGTAGATCTTGAAGGATTTCTGGGGTTTGGGTGCAACTAGGGCTTGCTTGGCTACTGGTGTAGCTGGTGTAGCTGGCTGTGTCACTTCTGGGGTAGCTTCTGGGGTAGCATCCACTTCTTGCTTGATAGCTGCAGGCTTGCTAGGGGAGATGTCATAGACACCATCGTGCACTGGCTTCTTGGAATAGTCCTTGTATGGGGTCTTGGGCTGGGGAAAGTGTTCCACGGGGACCTTGATGGGGGTGGCCATCAGAACTGGTTCTGGCGAGGCCGATTGCGGAATCAACGTGGGCATCTCGTCGTCGGTGACGTCCTCGTCGATGTCGTGGGGGTTCAACAACAAGATGTGCTGGTTGATCTCGAGGAGGATGTTGTTGAGACGGGGCACGGTGATGGTCTCGCCGCGGTTGAGGGTGAATTCGGTGTGGTTGTGGTCGATCCGGATGGTTTTGGGGGCCGAGCTCAAGCTGTCCAACGAGAGAGGGGTGCCTGATCTGTTGACGGTGACGATGTAGTTGTCCTTGGAGTTGGTGGCAAACACGTAGCAGGGGCGGGGGATGCGGATGGCCAAGCCGTTGCGGCCCAAGCATGTCATGACCAACTGCTGGGAGTCGTAGCACACGGCGATGTGCTGGCGAGACACGTTCTTGTCACTGGAGCCGAAGTAGAAGTCACAGGACTTGGACGAGCGTCCAATGGTGATTTTGCTCTGGCTTTCCACCAAAGGCACCCGGATCACCGACGCGTCGGGGTTGAGCACGTTGAAGTCGGCATTGATGCTGACTCTGGTGAAGGGCCCATTGGTTGCGAAAGTCACTCTCTTGCCAGGAATTGACGCCGACTCGGCCTCCTCGTTGGCCTGCTCGTAGTCTCCTGGTGGAGACGACGACCGGAACACCGACGACGAGGGATTGGGGGTGGGATACGCGGCCCTGCCTCTGGCTTCCTCGAGATGGTGGTGGTTCTTGGTCAAGTGATGGACATCTCCATCCTCAGTACTACGCAAAGGCGACGAGGGAGGAAACTGGAAATGGGACATTGTGGTGGAGGTGGTGGTGAAGAGGAGGAAGAAGAGGATGGAGAAGAAAGCACATATCAATTAAGGGCGGAGGATCAGGGAGCAGACGGGCTATGGAGAGACACGTCTGAAAAGGTAAACAAACACAGAACGCGGTATAGAGCGCGTTAGCGCGGTGGGCAAAGTGGGAGGGCTGGAGCCCTCTCCACGTGATGCGAACAGAACGGCGCGTGATCTGTGCGTGTCCGGGTAACCCGCTCTCAGCGCTTTCCTGCACCTGCCTCGACACCCTCACCGTCCTGCACACCGCGCCTTCCTCCAACCTTCTCGGTGAAAATTTTATATCGAATCTTCTTCCTACCACTACAGCAAGAACAAGCAAACATGGGTAGTACGTGAAGATCATACATAAAAACTACAGCACCGCGCCAGTCGATACTTAGACGCCTTCGAGTCACTTGAGCCTATCAGAAACAGCCAGCAGATATCCCGTTTATGTGAAAAGTCCACCGCAGAGTCCCCAGCAGATGTCAGAGAGAACGAAGAATAGAAGATGAATTGGAAGTGTGGGTCAGAATTAGATGATATCCAATTAGATTGGGCAAAGCCAAGGCAGCTAATGTCTGGGTTTTGTCTCTTCTTTCTGGTGTTTCCGTCTCTCTGGCTTCCCTGCTCTCTCTGGTGTGACTGTTCTGTCTGAGCTCTGTCTCGATAGTGTTTGGGGTCTGCAAGTGTGTCTCATTCGAAACATACCGGCAACAGGCGTCTATGCTCAACTAGCCGTGCATCGGAAACAACTTTACTAACACCTCTACAGAAGGTACTCCATCTTTAGGTAAACGTCACAACAAGTCCCACACCTTGTGTAACAGATGTGGTAAGCGTTCTTTCCACATCCAAAAGAAGACCTGTGCTTCTTGTGGTTACCCTGCTGCCAAGATGAGATCCCACAACTGGGCCCTCAAGGCTAAGAGAAGAAGAACTACCGGTACCGGTAGAATGGCTTACATGAAGCACGTCACTAAGAGATTCAAGAACCAATTCCAAACCGGTGTTGCCAAGCCACAATCCGCTTAAGTAAAGGGTTGACGGTTGCATTACTTGTTTCATATTAGGTTGAATAATATATATTAATCGACGCTTTGTAAAATACGACCAAGTGTAATTGAAGTGAGTAAGATGTCCGCTTTGGTGGAATGTTGGAAAATCTACTCTTATTGGAAGATCTATTCTAGGAATAGTCTGGTCTTCTCGGGAAAGTCTTCAGTGAAGGTGGTTAGGTCCACAGATTAAACTCACAGGAGTGGGAAGAGATATTGGAAAGAATATACAAGTGTGTCGAACAATTGGAATCTACTAGTGTACTGATTATTGGATTGGAACGGAATATTTGGCTCCTGTTAGAAGTAGACTTGTTTGAATGAGCTCTTACCTCTCTTCGCTACTATCGTTTCCTTCCACTTCCAGCTCTATCACAATTTTTCCATGCATAGCTCCTATCTCGACGATTCGATCTATTGTTCTATAACCTGTCAGTCTACTCTATTAACTCCATCTCATCAAAATTAGGTGCCTCGCTGGGGTTCATGTTGAAGTATAAGTTATCGGCCTCCTCGTGTGTAACGAAGATATTCAATATCTCTCTGGCCAACTCCACCGTAGATACTTCATACGGGAACTCGAACCCATTGGCAAAATCGCTTTCTATGTCTGCCAACATCTTTCCTTCAATATCTTGGTGATCAACGTGGTTTAATTCCCGTGCCTTGATTTCGCTCCAGCCATTGAAAACGGCCTCATTTCTTCCCATCTTTCTCAACTCTGTCAAAACCTTGTACGCATCAAACGAGAGCGAGTCGGAACCAAATGCTATTCTCAGTAGCACAACAAACAATTCGTACATGGTTTCTGGATAGATCAAGTTGCTAATTTCCCGTATGTCGCTAGTGAGATAATGCAAAATCTTTACTAGCACCGATACTATCTGTATTCTCAATTGAATGTGCTTGGACCGAGGAGATCTCATGATGTAGATTTGTTCGAATCCAATTATCCGAATGACCGACTTGAAGTACTCTTTCTGTTTCAAGACTTCCACTGTTTGTTTGGTCACGATGAATGCTTCGATCAACTGCCCAACCTTCAACCGCAAATTCAACAAGTGGAATTCATGCAAAGACTGAGCTTCGAATCTCGACAGATTGTCGATATCTAGCAACTCAAAAGGTATTGGTTCGGGGATGAATATCATGTAATTCTTGAGCCCATCCTCCACCTTTGGTATAGTAGAATCGATCTTGGAAAAATCGGTATTATTTCCTATGATTCTGTTCAAGCCATAGAATTGGAAATCCTCTTTGATAGAAATGTCTATCAAGAAGATCTTAAGCAAAGAGTTCATGGTTCTAGAATCATTCATGAGCTCACCATGGCCCCTATTGAACCCGAATGTGGAAGCTGTCGTTGAAGATATTAACATCTCCACAAAACTTGAAACCAAGTTAATTTGGGATGAGTTCTTGAACCTTTCTGTGTTTTCGGGTAAACACTTCAAGAACAATTCAGTTGAGATGGTTTCATCATTCCAGATGAAACGTATGAAGGATTCTTCGTATAGTGATGCAAATGTGACCAATTTTTCTACCAAGTCCACGCATGCAATGAAGATGAATTTCTCGATGATCATCACCTGGTTCGGGACGTCATGGTAGTTGATGAGATCCTCTTCGTTGTTGTTGGAATCCAATAAGAAAGAAAGGGAGTCAGTAATTTTGCGTAGTTTCTTTAGCAATGTCACTATCAATGATTTTGCGGTGGCAGCAGGTCTGTAGCACACCGCACAATGAATCAATGCTATGAGAAAAGGGACCAGCAAGATTATCTTTTTAGCAAGCAAGCAATCGATAGTCTCAATGAGTACAACACAGAGTGACTCGACCAACTCGTCAAGTCGCAAACTCTTCTTAAGCATGAGAAATTCAATGATTGCCGCAGATATGGCCGTTCTTTTCAATATGCGGAGGTCTCTGACCACCAAGTCAGAATCGAGGCAGATTTTACTCAAGTATTCGAAACATGAGCGCGGGCTACCGTTGATGCAATGGTTCCAGAGATGGTCGATGAGCATAGACGACTCGTTCTGGAGCTTTATCACCTTTTGAACTTTGGAGATTGCCGGAATGGGGGCCACAATAGGCGTGGACGACGCCGAAGGAGTGGAAACACTCACCGAAATGTTCTGGGAGGGCGAACTGGAGGCATTCAATTCCTGAACTGGGTGTCCATTGGTATTTCTGGGCTCGTTGTGCTGCGAGACCTTGCGTCTCTTGGAGTACGAAGTGGCCTGCAATTCGTTATTCAAGAACTGCTTCTCGTCTTCCAATCGCAGGACCATGTTTTTGAGCAGGTCAATACGGCCCTCGGTGGCCTTCTTGCTTTGCTCGTACGCGTCTTTCATATTGGATAGCTCCTGTTGCTTCTGATGCTGTAGCTGGGCCACCTGGGCCCTGAGGATGGCAATCTCGCCGTCTGCTCGGTAAAGTTGGGTCTGAACATCCTCATTAACTGTCTTATTGGAAGTAGATGGCCCCAGATCGGAGCCAGTCGGCCTGGGGGGCTGCTGGGTGGAGGGAGTTCTGGAGTGGGTGGAAATCGACGATGGAGAAGGGTTGGAAATGGCAGTATTGGGCGCATCTTTTTTCACGGATAAAGAGCCCCTCGAAGGGACCTCGTCCACATGGACCTTTCCGGCAATTAGAGCCTGGAGAAGCTCGTCGTCGTCGTCGTCGTCAAAGTCGGAGGACATAAAGGGAGAGAAGTTGCAAGCAGGTCCCTATATGTCTGGTCACATGACTTTTTTCACGTGCGTCATCTTGAAAATTTCTCTATATATCCATTACTCCTAGTCCATTTCTCCATACAAAATCTCCCGCCATGAGTGACCCACAAACGAATGGTAAGGACGAAAAGGCGTCCGCCCCTCCTGCATCGCTCGTCCCCGTGCAACCCACTCCTCTCAGCTCCAAAGACAAGACCACAAAGCGCTTGGTCGTGGTATTGTCGCAAGCCTGCTTAGAGACCCACAAGTTGAACGCCGGTGGCCCAGGCGGCGACAAGTATGCCTTGTTGAACTGTGACGACCACCAGGGCTTGTTGAGAAAAATGGGCAGGGACATTGCCGAGGCCAGACCCGACATAACCCACCAGTGTCTCTTGACCCTCTTGGACTCGCCCATCAACAAGGCCGGCAAGTTGCAGGTGTACATCCACACGGCGAGAGGCGTGTTAATAGAGGTGAATCCCAGCGTCAGAATCCCCAGAACCTTCAAGAGATTCTCGGGGTTGATGGTCCAGTTGTTGCACAAGTTGAGCATCCGCTCGGTCAACTCGGAGGAGAAATTGTTGAAGGTGATCAAGAACCCCATAACCGAGCACTTGCCCACCAAGTGCCGCAAGATCACCTTGTCGTTTGACGCCGAGGTCAAGCGTGTGCAAGACTACGTGTCGACCTTGGACGACGACGAGAGCATATGTGTTTTCGTGGGTGCTATGGCCAGAGGTAAGGACACTTTCGCCGATGAGTTCGTGGACGAAAAGATTGGTCTTTCGGACTATCCATTGTCGGCGTCGGTCGCGTGCTCCAAGTTCTGCCACGGATGTGAAGATGTTTGGGGCATCTTCTAAGCCTATTACCTAGCATGTCGTGGGTCTTGTTACGGCCAATGCTGAAATTGGTTCGTATCGCACTCATCGATGGGACCTCCCCTAACTGTGTGCCTTTTTGTCCCTTGCTGCCAATGCCGGTCTTCGTGGTCCTTGGGGACTGGTGTTAGCGTTGTATTTTTTTTAGTTGGACGTCCATGGCGTCCACAGAGCCGTACATTAGCTGGATAGTAATGAATAAATTATAGACATGGAATTAGTAGATAAAGTGAAGTGGCAATCTATGGACATTTCACGTAAGGGGCCAACAGTAAAGTACGTTTCTGATAGTAATGTACCATAGTATTGAAAGCTAGAGAGTTGAGTGAATTTACATAGCTTTGAATATTTGATCTGGAAATCGGACATGATTTCTAAATACATCTACTTCTACATCTGCCAAATCAATTATATATTACATCATGAATCATTGGTCTAATCTTTGAATAGACGATCTTTGATCCAAACTGGTTGAGCATGATCATTAATCTAAATTCCTTGATCTTGACATTAGTCTAAACCCCTAGAACATTGTCCTTGGTCTAATCTTTGATCAAGTTCATTGATCCAAAACACCTTCCTTGAGCAACACCTTCTCGATTTCCTTGAACAAGGTATCGGTGGTCACCTTAGATCCCTTAACTCTAGCACATACAATCTCCGATTTCTGATTGTTGTCTCTGGCGTTGATCTTGATGCGGAATTTACAGCTCTTCAAGTTGAAGGCGTTGTATGACGAAATTCCACCAGTGATATTGTAGGACACTTGGTCGTTCTTCAATCCCTTGATACCAAAGTTAGACCACGAGTTCAACAATGCGTACAATGCTGTGGACATCTCTTGCTTGGGTAAGATAGTCTTGAAACGCCTGATCTCAGAGCTTAGAGTCTCTTCTGGAGCCTGGTGAGAAGATGAAGAGAACCATCTAAAGAACGAAGACTTCGACTTATCTTCGGCAGAACCCGATCTTGAATCTGCTGGAGAAGGCAATTGAGTTGGCTCGTCGAGTGCTTTCTTAGAACCCCAAGAAAGCTTTCTGAAAATGGATCTGTTTCTCTTCTGGTTCGCAGGATCTGGCTTGTTCGTAGAATCATCTAAAGGCTTTTTGAGCATAGCATGGGCTGGTGGAACCGGAGGCTTGTCAAAGGCTTCGATTTCCTTATTTCTGCGAACCTTTGGATAAGGTTGTGAAATTGTAGCTTCTTGAGGAATCTTCTTGGGATCTGGGAGCAACATTGATTCAGGACCTGGAAGCATGCTTCTATGCTTCTGCTGTCCGTTCTCCTTGGGTTTGGACTTGGCATTGATTGCAACCATATTTGGAGCCTTGGTGACCTTCTCTTGGGGCAATTTGATGTTTTCGAACACCTGAGTGTCACCTTCATCAGAATATTCTTCATCTCCAGTAGACTTGTGAGACTTCTGTGATTTATTGCTCTTTCTTCTGTCGACTTCTTTTCTGGTAACAAAGGTTTCTTCGTCTACTTCCTCCTCGTCCAAATTATGACTTGGCAAGTCTGGCAACTCTGAAATGGGTCTCAGACTAATTCTCTTGGAAGTCGAGTACTTGGAAGCTCTCTTCGAAGAGGGACCGTAGTAGGATGATCTCTTATTGGCCAAATGTTCTTCGAAATCCATAATGGATCCCTCGTCTAATGGCTCTTCATCGTCTTCATCCTGAATACCAGCACGGTCCAATCTATCCGCAAAACTGGTTCTCATTCCAGGTTGGTTTGGAGTTTCATCGGCTTTCAAAACAGAGTGCAAGTCACGGTACGATTCCTTGGTGGAATACATCGATAAAACAGACAACCTCTTATTTGAGTTTGTGAAGTTTCTTGACTTTCTTGTCACATTAGGAATTTTGACCGAGCTAATCAATGTCTTTGGAGCCGAAGATTCTAATTCACCATGAATATTCATTTGTGAGTTCAAAAGTCTGGACTTTCTAATCTCCGACATGTACTCTTGGCTAAGTTCTGAATCATCAGCTTCATGTTCAGGCAATTCATAGGTAGAATGTCTATTGTAGTAGCTCATCTTTGAAAGTCTTCTATCATCCATAACAGAGATCATCGATTCTCTGTTCTTGTACTTGGACTCTCTGTGAACCATAGATTCCCTATTCTTGTGTTTAGACTCCCTTGAGCTGCTTTGGACAGATTCTCTGTTCTTCTTCCTTTGCTTCTTGGATTCTTTCAACTCAGCATCCAATGCAGCCTTGGCACGGTTCAATTCTTCATTTTCATACGCAGACCATAAGGGATCTAATCTGGATACTGGTCTTCTAGTCAAAATAGGAGTTTGTCTTCTTTGAGGAACTGGTTGAGTAACAGAACGCCTCTTCAATTTTTCGACGTCTTCTGCAGTCAATTGCTCTTTTCCACCCTCAGAAATGGATCTCAGTTGTCTCTTTGGATTGCTGATTTCATTAGACACAGTCACATCAACTTCGCTATTATTACCATCATCATCTTTAATCATGATACTTAATTTACGAGAGCTGAACAAGGACTTTCTCTTTTGTCTCTTGCGCTTCTTTTCCAACTCCTTTCTGGCTCTCAATTCAGCCTCGTGTTTCTTTCTTTCCAATTCCATCAAGCGTTCGTATTCCCTGGCATTTCTTTCTTCTTCGTCCACCAAGTTTTCATCATCTTCATCGTATTGTTCTTGATTAAAGATCTTGTCACAAAGAGTTGCAAAGGTTGCAGAGGTTCTCTTTGTCTGTTTATCCATGTATTCCCAATCTGTTTCCCCGGCAAGTTTAGCGTAAGTAGACAAAAGCTTCATAGTGATAGAATTTCTCTTCAATCCAGTTGTCATAGAAGCTCTTAAAGATTTTCTTCTGGATAAACGGTTTTTCGAAGTGCTCTTCTTAATCATGGAGCCTCTCTTACTTGCCTGTGTGTTTTCAGACTTACCTTCCTGGGAATTGGCATATGCTAATAAATCTTGAGAGCTGATTTCATCAACAATTGGGTTTCCTTCTTCGAGTGGATATTTCAATGGTTCTATTTGTGCAGGGGGAACTTGGTATGGATCTTGCTGATCGAGATGACGTTGACGATATTCCTGTTGCGAAGTGTAGCCTTGCTGGTATGGATCATGGCGATGCTTGTCTTGTTGGTTGTGGTCCTGGATATGGCCTTGTTCATGGCGATGCTGATCTTCGTGGGGGTGATAATGCTGGGATCTTGAAGCTAAGTAACTGTCCTTTGAAGGTAAGGAAGGGGGCATGGACTGGAGAGAAGCTTCCTTTTGTGCTGAAACAATTTCATTGTAGATATTTCTTGGAATTGCTGGAGGGGGAGATGATTCGTCGTAATATTGCTGGTATTTTCTGGGGGATCTCCGTGGAGACGCTCTTCCTGGAGACTTGAGTGGAGATCGTCCTGGAGATTGGTTGTAGCCGTACTTTCTGGGGGATTTCCTGGGAGAATTTTGGACACTTGAGGATGCAGAGTACCTTCCACTGGTGCTGTGGACCATGGAAGTACGGTTATTGGAAATGCCATTTTTGTACTGGAAGGACGAAGGTCTGGATGCACTGATTTGAGAGGCTCTCTTTCTTCTGGGGGTATTCTTGGTGCTGGTCGATGTGCTGCGGACCATGCCTCTCTTGGCGTTGAAGCTGGCAGATTTCTTGGGGAACGCCGCTGTGCTGTCGCCCTGGTTGTGTCTGTATCTCATCAATAATGCATAGAAGGTCTTTTCAGGATTGGGGCCTGCTTTCAACAAGCACTGGATGATTTCTTGCTGGGGTCTGTCGTGCCACAAGATGGCCAAGTTGGACAATATCTGCTTGTCGATGTTCTTGATCGAGCCTAACGACTTGTGGGCGGTTTCCGGGTGGGGCAAAGACTTGACAGAGATCAAGTCTTCGTTGGGAATGGGGTATTTGTTCAACAATGGGTGGGACAAGATCTTCTCAGTGGAGACCCGCTTCATGGGGTCCACTGTCAACATGAGCTTTATCAAATGCTTGGCTTCGTGAGAGATGTCGTCGGGCATCTCGAAGTTTCCAGCCTGGACCTTCAAGAGCAAGTTGCGGATGTTCTCGTCGTCGAAGGGCAATCTGCCGGTCAAGAGGGCGAAAAGAATGACACCACAGGACCACACATCGGAGGCGGCACCGTGGTACTTGAGGCCCGACACAATTTCAGGGGCAGCGTAGTGGGGCGAGCCACACGAGGTCTCGAGCAACTTACCGTTGCTCTCGAGGGCGGCCATACCGAAGTCGGCCAACTTGACATTGAGCGACGCGTCCAATAACAAGTTCTCTGGCTTCAAGTCCCGATGACAGATGCCCAACGCGTGGCAGTAGGCGGTGCCTAATATGATTTGTCTGAAGTACTTGATGGCCTCCACTTCCTGCAAAGGGCCGCGTTCGACCAACAAGTCGAACAACTCGCCGCCCTCGACGTACTCAAGCACCAAGTAGAGTGCCTTGGAGGTCTCCCACACGTCGTACAACCGCAACACGTTGGGGTGTGTCAACAACTTCATGATGATGATCTCACGTTCTATGCCATAGGGAAGCCCGGCCTCGTCGGCCGTCTTCTGGTTGGACCCGTCGCCGTCCTGGAGCTCTGACTTGGACACCACCTTGACGGCGGCCTTCTGGCCCGTGGTGTTGTGGGTAGCAAGAAGGACACGGCCCGTGGCCCCCCTGCCCAAGGTCTTGCCCAATCGCCAGGGGCCGATGTTCTGGGGATGGGTATTGGATGTGGACATTATGGACAGCGTTATGGACGCCAGTCTGGAATGAGACATGGTGGCGAGTGGTGGTGGAGGTATTGGAAACGAAAGTGGTGAAAGGAAGAGGATGAAGAGTGTTTATGATTAGATAAAAGTTCCCAACACGGTAAATGGGTGGGAAAATTTTAACCCGGACGCGTGTGTTTCAAATACGCGTTTGACCCCTGCGGCCTAGATTGGGAATAATTGGGCTGGAAGAGGCAGAGGTCCAGGCCGTTGTGTGCCGAGCTCTGGCTGATAAGAGGAATATGGTGTGAAGTGACAGATGGAGAACATGGTGAAGCGAGTGAAATGGAAGTGTAGAGGGAATGGGGAGTTTACAGTGGATGGGAAGCATGGAGTGATTAAGAATAAAGAGAATTAAATGGCATGTGCGAAATGGAAGAAAACAAGCTGGATGGGAAGGGTGCTGGTGATTGGTGGATATATATTCCGCCTTGCGTTTCTATGGGGTTCTACGGTGTAATTGGTGGTTGTTGAGTATTATGAAGTAAATTGAAGCTGTCTTGCCCTGTCAGTAGAGTAGGTGGGTTTTCGCAATTTTCTATATTTTTCACATTTTTCACATTATCACATTTTTACACTTTTCACGTCGTCGTTTCCCACACTTTTTCCCTGTCGGAGGTTCGGTGTCCATGTATCATGATGGAATGAAACCCTCATTCCCCGGAATGTGTAAGGGATGGCTGAAACGCCCGTTTCTACATCTCCGAAGGATCTGGCTAAGCAGTCATGTCTATTCCTATTTAGTCGCAAGCCCTGCTTGTTGTATGTAGTGAGAGCACATGTCTAGGTTATATTTTGGAGAATACGCAGGGCAATCGTCAACGGCTCGCGACAACAGCCGTCAAACGTGCGTCAATGGAAGTAAGAACGCGTGGACCATCATCGGTTCCGTCTAGGTCTCGTCTAGCTGCATGGCGGGTGGACGTGTACTATGGAAGCATGGAAATCAAGGCGAATAATCCTGATACGTGTTCACGAACAAATGGCAAGTAGTGTGCCCTGTAGAGGTGCGAGTTGATTCAAGGAAACAGGGAAGCTCTGGAAGCAGTGAGGATATGCAATGTAATGGTTCCGCCTCCTTCAACCCTTGGCCCCCACCAACCTGACTATTATCAGATATAATATTGACCATTGAAGTACACCACTAGAATTGGTACGTAAAATCAGATGATAGCATTGATCTGGGATTCGGACTAAGATACTATTTCATTTGATCCACTAGAATGTCTTTTCTGTCTGCTCAGTCATAGGGAGTGGATTGGTGCTGGTGAACGTTTAGCCCGGCTTTAAGGGATTTCTCTTAGCCCTTGATTTCCTTTAAAGCCGGTTTGTCCCTGTTCTTATGAACCTACCTATCCACGTTTAGTAGCCCCTTATATAACTTTCCTAATCACAAGCTCATTCCCGTGATAAGGTCCAACTGGGCCTTCAAGTCCTTATTGGTGCTCTTCTTCTGCTCCTTGATCTGCTCGTCCTTTTTCAAGTCCTCCTTCAAGGTTTTGGTGTCCAACGCCTTCTTGGGCTTCTTGTTGAGGTCCTGGCCCAAGAGCTGCTGGATCTCGGCCACTTCGCTCAAGTTGGCATCTAAACGTTGGATTTTGACCTTGGTCGCCTTTGAGTCCTTTTTGACCTTGGAGGGCGCCCTCTTCGACACCTTGGACGTTCTCTTGGAGGGCATGGTGATGATGTTTCTGTTGTAGCTTGCGATGGCCCTTAAGTGTGCCGGTCACGTGCGAGCATGAAAAAACTAGAGAATTCCATCCTCATCTCATCTCCATCACCATGCCTTCTACCCACAACAAAGACAAGCCCTGGGACACCCCTGACATAGATAAGTGGGCCCTCGAGGAGTTCAAGCCCGAGCACAATGCCTCAGGTCTTCATTTCGCCGAAGAGTCCTCGTTCATGACGCTTTTTCCCAAGTATAGAGAACAGTACTTGAGATCCATATGGGCAGACGTGACCAAATCCTTGGAGAAACACTTCATCAAGTGTGAGTTGAACTTGGTCGAGGGTTCTATGACCGTCAGGACCACTACCAAGACGTTTGATCCCGCGATGATCATCAAGGCCCGTGACTTGATCAAGCTCTTGGCCAGATCGGTGCCCTTCCCCCAGGCCGTGAAGATATTGCAGGATGACATTGCCTGTGACGTTGTCAAGATCGGAAACTTCGTCACCAACAAGGAGAGATTCATCAAGAGAAGACAGAGACTCGTGGGGCCCAGCGGAAACACGTTGAAGGCCTTGGAGCTCTTGACCAAGTGCTACATCTTGGTGCAAGGTAACACCGTGAGTGCCATGGGCCACTGGAAGGGACTCAAGGAAGTCCGTAGAGTGGTCGAGGACTGCATGCAAAACGTCCACCCCATCTACTACATCAAGGAGTTGATGATCAAGCAAGAATTGGCCAAGAACCCTGATTTGGCCAACGAGGACTGGTCCAGATTCTTGCCCAGTTTCAAGAAGAGAAACGTGGCCCGTAAGAAGGCCAAGAGCACGCATAAGGAGAAGAAGGTGTACACGCCATTCCCACCAGCACAGACTCCTAGAAAGGTCGATTTGCAGATTGAGAGTGGTGAGTATTTCCTTGGAAAGAAGGAGAAGGAGTTGAAGCAGTTGAGAGAGAAGCGTGACAAGCAGGAGGAGACCACAGAATTGAGAAGACAGGAGAGAGAGAAGGACTTTGTTGCTCCAGAGGAGGCCGACTACGAAAACAAGTTAGCCAAGAAGGAGAAGAAGGACAAGAAGGAAAAGAAGGAAAAGAAGGAGAAGAAAGAGAAAAAAGAGAAGAAGCACAAGAGAGATGACGAGGACGATGACGAGAAGTCCAAGAAGAAGTCCAAGAAGTCCAAGTCCGATGACTAATGCATGTAAGTATTCAATTTATGGAAAATAGAAAATAGTAGATGACCCAAGGTCAATCCCAGTAAGGCAAAAAGGGACAGTTATGGTGATGCTGCTACTCTGCGTCTCGTCCAGATAGAGTACTTCATTAAGTAAGTATACTATTTGCGACTAATTAATCACACCAGACCTTTCATAACCGTGACATTCGCGATAAGAGAACCCGATACATAGAATAATATGTAGTAAGTAACGGAATCAGTGACATTACAGTAATCTAGGGGCCAATTGAAGATTGAAATCAGCAAAGCATTGCCGAGAACGAGCCGATGTTAGCAGTCTCGCAGATTGGAGTAGTCGAGATCTGCTGTGCACATTAGATGTTAATCAGTGTTCACCATGAAATAAGCGATAGTGCATTGAGACGATCTACACGAGTCTATGTAGGAATAAGAGATGTCGAAGCAAAAATTACACGGACAAGCCAAAGATACATCAACAAACGAATTACCTAATATCAAATGAATTTGATTCCTCCATATCAGAGGAGGAACAAACTAGTACAGGAATCAGAAGAAAAGCAGTATTGCCGATACCGCTGCTTCTTGTAGGAGTGACCCCCACACAAACGAAGAAACCAGTCTTCAATTGGTATTTATGCTACCAATGCTAGCATCGCAGTCACCTGTTGATAAACACCACAGTCACTCAAAACAATGACAATTGTCTCCCGCCTCGTTTCCAAGCTCATTTGGAATAGCCACACCAGTGTAGCCAACGGCCACACCTGCTTTGAACCGACTAAATCGGTAGTATAACCGTAGCCAATGCAGCGAACCAAGCCCATGAAGATCACCATAGAAACCAAGGCGCAATTGGCAAATGAACTGGGATCAATTGCATCTATTCTCGCATTCCTATTGACGAGACCAACTCCAAAAACTTCTGGGCATTTCCTAGACCACTTTTGCAGACATCCTGTCTAGACAACCTGGACTACCTCCTCTACAACCTAGAATACCCATACTACAACCTAGACTGTATTCTAGACAACTTAGACGGTATTCTAGACAACAGTGTCTAACATATCAGGCACATGGGGCGCATGGCCCATACTCCTGATAAGGTACTCTTCTAGTCAGTCTATCTTGTCTCTACGTCTGTATTATGTCCCGATGTCGTCGCTATATCCCCCAGTCTCTGACTTCATCTCCATAATGTCTCTATGTCTCCATAGCGACTCTACAATGTCTCTATGGACTCTATAATGTCTCTATTGTGTCCACTATGTCTATTATGTCTCTCTTTCAGCCTCATGCCTATCTCTTATCCGTATCCACTCCATCGATTCTCTCATGTTTCTCGGTTCTCTCACGGCGACTGCTTCTCTCAAGTACCTACCGTCATTCTCTCTATCTTCCCTATATGTCTCAATGAATTTTTCACCTTTCACTTCCCTCCTGGCGTTCCTCCGCCTTTCACTCCATCGCCTCTGCAATTCCACCTGTTTAGTTGCCTCGGTGATCAAAGCCTCCTCCATTCACACCGTCACCCTGTATTGTCCTTCCGGCTGCCCAGACTGTCCACAACACCGGCTGCTCTTCATCCACCTCATTCCCTCTTCATTCCGATCCTAGCTCCAATCTGGGTAACGGCCTTGACCTTTTGGTGCTTGGCGTTATTTTCTCGGGGGGCATCGCAGGGTGCAGAAATTCCGCCAAAGCAGAGAAATGTCGGATATCGTGAGCAAACGGCGTCTATGGACGTCCAGAACCGCGCTAGACTGCTGTAGCTTGGTAGAGCGCCTCGTAGGAACCTATACTGCATGTTTTCCCAGCCGAAACCGCCAAAAAAACGCCCCCAATGGTGGCCCTGCCTCGTTCCCCAGGCTCTATGCCCCAGGCCGCATTGGTGCGCTCTGCGACCTCTTTTGTTTCTCCAGCGTCCCGCCGCACGCACGTCCTCCCAATAGGTTATTCTCCTTCCTATTCCGGCAGCGCCATACTGTTTACCTGCCTATGCAGGCTCATGCGCTACGGATCATCAATCTACTTTTACAACCAAAAGACTCCCTGATCTACCCCTACCTATTTCTTTCGGGTGTGCCGACAACTACTTCTTTCCACCTTTCTGGTGCTTTCTTCCTCCCTTGCATTCGACCGGCCGTCCCCACTTGCCCCAGGTCTCCTTTTTTCGCCTTGGTTCCAACCCCGTTAGTCCCCTTTCCGCCCCCTCCCGATACTCCCTCCACAACACCAGCGTCCACCACTCGCCATGTCCCGACTTGACCTGATCATGGCCTATGTGGAGGCGCTTGAGCACCGATCCGACCGGCTTGTCAGCTCGGTCGAAGAGTCCAACCAGCTCATCTCTCGCATCAGCTCGTTCCAGTCCCGGACCTCGGCTCTAGACGCCCATATCGACGACATCCAGGACTTGATGGAGTCCAATCTCGCGCTGATGGCCGACTTCGGCCACTTGCACGAGAAGTCGTTCTACCTCGAGTCCAACTTGCGCGTCAACGACGCCGTCACCAACCAGACGTCCTTTGAGACTCTCACCGAGGAGTTCCGCTTCTTGGTGCAGCGGCTCGAGCGCAACGACACCTACTCCGGCAGCAAGGCCCATGTCGCCCCTCCTATACCGAAAGTGGTCCGCAAACAAAAAGCCGACAAGACCGCCGCATTGGTCTCCAAGAGCTCCCTCGCCAACTTGAAGTTGAAGCCCCTCCGTTGCAACACCAAGCGAGTCTTCAAAAAGAAGTCCAGATATAGATTGTCAGCAGTCTTCAACATTAACCCTATTGCATACGACGACGAGGAGTCCCACTACACTAAGACCCCGACGTCGACCAGGCATGCCGCCAGTGGCATTGCCACCCCAGCCTCATCCACAAATTTGCCCAGCGAGGCAACCTCGCTGGCCTCCAATATCATGGAAAACATTGACCCCATTCATTCGGCCACTACCACTTTTGATCCAGCAGAAGATACCCATACCATAGCCAGCACACCCTCGGAAGAATTCTCAAGCTTAGGACTAAGATTGCGTTCCAATTCCTTGCCGGAAACCCCATCTTCCATCAATGTTTTCACCAAGGCAGGTCCCATGAAGAAATCGAACATTATGGCTGGCTATGACCCCAACAACTCCGAAGAAAAACTCAGATTCCATAGACTCAAGCATTTCATTACATACGGCAATTTGACCGGCAGCAATCAGCTAAAGAACATGGGTCAAGAATATTCCAAATCTCCCACAACCCCGCTCATTTCAGCTATTAATGTTGAAGACAACTCCATTTACATCGATGATAATTGCAGCAATATCGAGGATAGTTCCATAAATATCGAAGACCACACTGAATTCGACAACATGTCTATGATATCCGACATCTCGAATTATTCACCAGAGCGCAGAGGATCAAGATTATACGATTCGAACTTCCCAGATTTCGAAAGCTACTTACGAGGTTCGAGGTTCGACTTAAATAATGCATTCCCCCATTTGTACAAGTCTAATTCAGAAGATAGTGTTCTTCAAGCATACACAAAATACCCACAACCATCAACAACGTCATATAAATTTCATAACCCCGCAAAGAATATTCAATTGAGCTCCTCGAAGGTCTCTATGCCTACAATTGAACAAATTCACTTCAAATCTAAGGAGCATGAAGCAAATCATGTTCATGATACTACAGCTAAACTCTTGACTGAGGTTATCCAGCGAACGGATCAAGCCAAGAAACCAACGACTCCCGAATCTTCTCCATCTAAATCCAAGGCTGCATTTTCCTTATTTAATTTTTCATTACCTTCTCCACGGTCACAACCGACGACAGAATCTGTTAGTAAGGTCGAAAACTTGAGCAAATCCTTAACTGACAGCTTTTTGTCGTTGGTCAACCATAGCTCTACGTCACATACCAATACCCCAGAAAAAATTAAGAAATTGAAAATGTCTGCCAAGGAAGTTAAACCGATTTATATTAAATCTGATGTCCAGACTAAGAGGATGCCCATCAGAATCCCTCGAAATGACGGCGGGCATTCCAAACTCATAATCGGACCTAATAATACAAGAGTGATTAATCATGGTGAATCCTCAATATTCAGAAAACCCTTAATAACGAAAATCAGTCATAACTCTCTAAGAGAAGCTCTTTCAGGAAGTCTAACCTAATAATCTCTACTAATTCCTTGCATGTTTGGTTAATATAAACTCAAGCAGTGGGGCAATTTATTGCATCTAATTTACATATAATATACATCAATTAAGTTTCAAATCCTTCGTTAGAAAACAACTTTCTTCCTTGTTCCTTAGACAAGCTCAAGTTCCTTTCAATTTGCTTGACTCTTAAACTTTTAACAGGTTTAGCTTGTGCCTTAGACTTTGACATGTAGGTAATGGAAGCCTTGGAACCTGTAGCAACCTTATATTGTTTGCTAACTGTAACACCAGAAAAGTGTTGCTTTCCGTCCTTAATTTCAATTTTCCGTTGTTCGTGGAATGACTTGAAGGACTTGATAATAGAGGGCTTTTTAAATGCTGGCATGAAGTCGTCCTCTTCGTCAACATCGGTCAAATTCACTTCTTCTATAGTTCTCTTCTTGGAATCATCATCCAATGGAGTTTGAGACCTACCTCCACTCAAATTACTCATACTTCTCGTCTTCAATGAATGGACATCTTCAATTTCATCTCCAGAATCAATACCGTGTTGTAAGTTTGACATTTTTTGAATTCTTTCATAATCTTCTTCATCATTACCAGAAATCAAGAATGATAACTGTTTCTGGACAAAAGATTCTTCAATTCGAATTGTTTTCTTTATTGGCTCTTCTTTTTCTAAAGACTCTTCTTCATCCTCATCTGTGTCAGCTTTCTGTGAAGTCTGATTTTCCTGTTCTTTAGCCTCTTCGGCTTCGTCTTCGTCTTCATCGTCGTCCAATTTGATAATACATTCTGATTCTTGAATCGAATCAAAAAACGCTTTCATTTTCTCGTTTTTGGACAATGCCTGTAATTTCTTGTTCTTCGCTAATCTTTCCTGTTGCTCTATGATCTTTTGTCTTCTGTAGGCAGCTAGAATTTCATCTTCCTCGTCACTTAACTCAACATCAAATCCTTTGCCTGCAATTTTCTTTGTCAACCTGTGGTTCTTGATATCGTCTAACAATTTTTCTAACTCCTTTTGATCTTTGATTTGGTAATCTTCCATGAACTTTCTTCTGATTTCTTCGTTCTTAAGGTCAATATTGAAATTGTTATCGATCATTCTTTCATCTTCTGAATTGGCCTGGTCAGAGAATTCACCATCCATACCACCCAATCCATGCCATTCATCCTCAGATTCTTCGGCTTCTCCTTCAACAATATTTTTAATTCCTTTCCTTTCTAATTCCTTTCTCTTCTTACGCATTTTCAATTCACGTTTACGAATCTTCTCTTCATACTCTTTAATTTTTTGGTTCATCATTTCTGCGTCCTCTTCATTCTGATCTTCTAGGTCTTCTTGATTTTGGGTGGCTTCATTTTCCTCATCGATATCATCCAAAACTTTTCTGACTTGCTCTCTTCCTTTGTCCACATTGGTGGGATTAATGTCGTCATCTATTTGTTGAGTATCTGATTCAGTCTGAGTGGTATGGTCAGCTTGAGTAGCAACATCGGCTTGAGTAGTGGCATCAACCTGAGTCAATTGAGTATTAGGTTCGCTGTCCTTGAAGTCAGGTAATTGTCTTCCCAAGATTATAGAGTTCCCCAAGTGCATTGATTCCTCGGAAAATGACTGGGTAGACTGGGATCTTGGTTTCAAGTTCTGGAATAGCTTGTACTCGTTTTGATTTTGAGTTGAGCTAATAAGTTCGGAATGTTCCTTTGGTGACTTAAAGCTTTGGGTAGCAGAACGGACTTCCGATCCAGTTGTAATCAAATCTTCATTCACAAATGTGTCTTCGTTATGGATTCCACCAAACATGTAACTGTCGTCATTTCTATTATCTTCCTCGACGGCAGAATGGAATTCAGACTCCATTTCTTCGTCTGAGACTGCGATCATGTTTCTTTTCCGAGACTTGACTACCTTTACCTGTTCTTCATCCTCATTAATTTTATCCATTTTTTCGTGATCATTATCTTCTTCAACATCTTCATCTTCATCTTCATCAAACTCTTCGCTTTCGTCATTCGAGCCAGAATCAGATTCACTGTCAGGAACTTGTTCTTCGTCACTTTCTTCCACAGGCTGGTCCTCATTTGCACTATCGACTGCTTGACTCATTAAAGCAGCTTTGGCCCTTTCTCTCAACTTCTCCTTCTTCCTAATATTCCTGACTCTTTCCATTTCACGTTCTAATAAGGAGCCCATGACTTCCTCATCCTTTTCAAGTTCAGCCAAGATCTCGTGGTTAGGATTGGCAAGATGCTGTTCTTTCAATTGATTTATATTGGCTTTCTTCAATTGATTGATGAAGTTCTTTCTGCAAGAGGAATTTAAGGCTTCATTGGCCTGAGCAACACCTTTGGCATCACCGAATTTCTTCTTGGAGAATCTCTGCTTTACCAAGAATTTTTGCTCTTTGGATAATTCAGGAATGACAAACTCTCGACTAGGACGGGCTTTATTGAAGTCTCTGCCCTTCAATGGGGAAGAATTAGATTCGATGATGTCCAAATCTGAATCAGAATTGTCTAAGTTGATGCTGTGGTTGGGATTTTCATTACTAGGTGAGGATAAGAGTCTCCGCAACCCGTTAGCGTATGCTTCGATTGGGTTTCTTAATTGAGTATTGGAGATTGAAGCCGAAGTGGGCTTTGGTTTAAGCATACTCACATTGAACTCCTCGTGATCGGGATTCGCCACTTTAATTGGAGATGTAGTTGGACTGGAGTTGATTTGATTCAAGTCCAAGTTTTCAGGCTTCGAATCATTTTCATTATCACTATCGTCAAATGCAGATATGAGGCTTGCTTTAGTAAAGGTTGCCTTCTTCTGGAACTCGGGTCTGATATCCCTGTTCCGTTTCTGGATGTTGATGAACTCTTCTGCTTCTGCCAATTGTTTGGTGGATACGATCTCTTTGCGGGCCGAGCTGTGCACATTGCTGTGCAACTCATTGATGTCGTTCTCCTCGTCTGTGAGAGTGGTGTGGGAGATGTCGGCCTCCAATTGCTTCTCCTTTTCTAAGCGTTCCAACTTCTTCTTCTCTGCTAACGCAGCAATACGTGCAAGCCTGTCTTCTTTGGACATAGGTGTGGCGATTAATTCTTCTTCTTCAATGCTAGGGTGTATGCGAGGCTGGGCATCGGGTTCCAATACCTGGGTGTCTGGAATAGCGTCAGCATCCAAGGAATTGGCGTCGTTCTGAGACGCGTCGATCTTCTGTGTAGCAGCCAAAGGGGCCTGTTGGGCCGATTCGAGGCCTACTTTCTGGGTGATCTGGGAGATCGGGGACAGGATCTTCTGGGTCTCTCCAAATTCCGACTCGTCGAAGGCCAATTGGGGCAATTTCTGGATCTCAACAGAGCCAGAGCCAGGACCAGAGACAGAACCGAAGTCCAAGATCGAAGTGCCGAGGGAATTGCTCGAGAGGTCAGAGAATTCACCAGGAGTCTGTGTGGGGCCGTCAGATGCCACTTTGCCCTGGAGCCGGTCCTTGACACGCGATAAGATGGAGATGTCTGAGGCACCAAAGGTGGTGGAAATAGCGGCCAAATCGATGTCGAGGCCCGGTTGGGTGTCTTCGGGCTCCGAGTCCGAATATACGGGCTTTTGGAACGACACCACGTCGTCCAAGTCGTCGAGAAGGTCCATTTTGGTGTGATAGAGAAGAGAAGTGGTGGACTAGGAGATTTGAGAGGATGGCATTATGAGAGTAAAAAGCGCGTCAGGACGCGCTATAGTAAATTGTCAAATTGTCTGCAGTGCGTCAGTTGACAGAAACGAGAGGACGAAGTGAGGAAGAGAAGTGCACTACTTGTATGTATTGTAGAAAGGGTCGTGGGAGATGCAAGGTAGTGGATTGGGTAGTTGAGCTACGTCGGAGCATTGAAGTGTGGATTTGCAGTGAAGTTGGCCTCTCTGTGGGGCTCTCTATGGGGTTCTCTATAGGCTCTCTATTAGGCCCAATTGAGCTTATTGTGGGTTGTCAACGAGCGTGGTGACTCTGTACTTTAGTGGGTGAATTTGGCACGTTTCTCGTCGGTGGCACGCAGGGCACGAGGAGGATGTGGATCTCAGGATGTCGATCGGAGGAGCCAGGGCCACAACCGTCAATTGGGTAAGAAAAGGGCCTCTCGTCTGGCGGTCACGTGACCTGTCAAGGCGGCCGGCCCTGCTGCTGGTGCTGTGGCAATAGCAAGCACCACGCCGCAGACGCGGGGCATTGTGTCCTTCATAATGCGTGCTGCGACGCTCCCCAGGACGGCCACGTGACGGCGTTCCCGTGTATACCCGATTCTAACCTCACGGCCAAGTTCCTATCGCCATGCCTATCGCTCGCTCTGCCTCTGCTCCACCCTTTGACCCGCCCTCCCTCGCCACTAGCAGCATGTCTCCAAGTACCCAGTTCCCCTTTCCCCGTCTCCATACGCCATACATTCCCGTCCCTGCTCCTCCAGTTCCTCCAGTTCCTCCATTCACCGTTCCAATTCCTCCAATTACATAATTTTTCACCCGCATTGGGTATCAATGCGATATCGCATATTCAGTGTGCTCTAAAACAGCACCAAAAGCAGCCGGATACGGCTGGTTTTGGGGCCACTGGAGCCAAGACCCGGTCTTGTTGCCCCCTCCCCTCCTCTCGTCTTCCTCTGCTACCCTCCCTCGTAATCGTCCCATCCGCAATGGGCATTGCCTGATGTCGTATAAATGTATACGACACACAAGGCGCTTCACATGCACCCCGAGTCACGTGTAATAACAGCATCGATGGCGCCAAAAATTTGGGCCCATTTGGGCCCATTTCGTTTGGCATCCACCAAGAGCCCACGGTGCTTCCTGCACCCAACAGGCAGCTGGTATGGCCCGGTGTGGCTTTTTTTCACATATAAATACACCCCGATTTCCCTCTGGTGTCGATCTGTGAATATCCATTCTCTCTTTCCAGATGTCTGCCCCTGCTGAAACCTTCCTCTTTACCTCTGAGTCCGTCGGTGAAGGACACCCCGACAAGATCTGTGACCAAGTGTCCGACGCCATCTTGGACGCCTGTTTGGCGGTGGATCCATTGTCCAAGGTCGCCTGTGAGACCGCCGCCAAGACCGGTTTGATCATGGTGTTCGGTGAGATCACCACCAAGGCCCAGTTGGACTACCAGAAGATCATCAGAGACACCATCAAGCACATTGGCTACGACGACTCCGAGAAGGGTTTCGACTACAAGACCTGTAACGTGTTGGTGGCCATTGAGCAACAGTCCCCCGACATTGCCCAGGGTTTGCACTACGAGAAGGCCTTGGAGGAGTTGGGTGCCGGTGACCAGGGTATCATGTTTGGTTACGCCACCGACGAGACCGACGAGAAGTTGCCTTTGACCGTGTTGTTGTCGCACAAGTTGAACGCCGAGTTGGCCTCTGCCAGAAGATCCGGTGCTCTCCCTTGGTTGAGACCCGACACCAAGACCCAGGTCACTGTCGAGTACAAGAAGGACGGCGGTGCCGTGATCCCCACCAGAGTCGACACCATTGTCATCTCCACCCAGCACTCTGAGGACATCACCACCGAGAAGTTGAGAGAGGAGATCCACGAGCACATCATCAAGAAGGTCATCCCCGCCCACTTGTTGGACGACAAGACCGTCTACCACATCCAGCCATCTGGCAGATTCGTCATTGGTGGACCTCAAGGTGACGCTGGTTTGACCGGTAGAAAGATCATTGTCGACACCTACGGAGGCTGGGGTGCTCACGGTGGAGGTGCCTTCTCTGGTAAGGACTTCTCCAAGGTCGACAGATCTGCTGCCTACGCCGCTAGATGGGTTGCCAAGTCCTTGGTCAACGCCGGCTTGGCCAGAAGAGCCTTGGTCCAGTTCTCCTACGCCATTGGTGTTGCTGAGCCTTTGTCCATCCACGTCGACACCTACGGTACCTCCAAGTACAACTCCGACGAGTTGGTGGCCATCATCAAGAAGAACTTTGACTTGAGACCAGGTGTCATTGTCAAGGAGTTGGACTTGGCCAGACCAATCTACTTCAAGACCGCTTCCTATGGTCACTTCACCAACCAAGAAAACCCATGGGAACAACCAAAGAAGTTGAAGTACTAGATTTCGCTGCTCTTTTGCCCACTTGATCATAATGATTAATGTAATGACTCACGACCAACGCTCAACTCGTTGGTCCTAATTATGATTTTTTATTCCACCACCACCTCCAAACACACACAAGAGACCGTCCCCCTCATCTCCAATTCACTTACTCCATTGTGTTAATAATATTATACTTCAAAAGGTACCATTTTTTTCAAAGATAAAGGATAGAGTTTTTATTGCATTAATTAGGGTGTCCTCAACGGACTATCAGGTAATCTGAAATATATGTCAGACTAAAATCTGTAGTGTCGAAGTTAAATTTAGCGATGACCTCACCTCGCGTTATTTTGTGCACTAAACTGTAGAACGTGTGTCTTTGAATAGAAAGGACTTGTTTGATGCTATGTGAATGAACTTCAAGCTAAACAGAAATAGTCAAAAGGCATAAATTCAATAGATTTTGTAAACGGTTCAATTGTGCCCAATCACTCAGTATACCATTTCAAATGCTCGATATGTTTAATTTTGGGTAAACTGTGATTTTGTACGAGCCGGAGGTAAATTTATTATTGGATATTATGGATCTATGAAAGGAATGGCTCCACCAACGTGGCCAACTATTCCTTTTTACTCTCTACACCTAATCGATAGCTCGATATGTTCTATTAGTTATATTGATAGAGTCATTCTCTGCTTGGTACTGTTAGACCTTTTGCTTTAAGACAACCAAATCGCTTCAGAAAAATTAATTCGAAAGAATCTGAGACAGATCTCGGACGAGCGACTACTTTCTTCAACCTGTGAAATGCAGTAGCATAGTGTAGAATGTTTTATTATAGTGGAACTTGATCTTGATCTCTTTTATCGAAGAGACCATTGTCTATGAAATTTGGGCTCTGCTTTGAAGAATCTTGCCCAAATCATCATGATCCTAAATGCCTGTCCCTTCCCAAGAACTAAGCCTCTTCGGAAAAGGCATCGAGAGGCAAGTGGGCCCTGTTGTCGAACAACGATGGGAAGTAGTGGAAGTAGCCCCACATCGCCAACAGTGACCCAATCACAGTTCCGAAAGCAACGTCGAAAAAGTGGTGTCTGTAGTCCTGGGTCCGGCTCAATGCGATGTAACATGCCAAACCCAAAGGTGCACAGAGTAAGATCCAGATGGCCATGGGACGGGTCCGCAATGGCTTCTCTTCCAGTACCAAGAAGCGGTACTGGCCGAAAAACCATAACGTCAAGTATCCCAAGCCAGCAAAGGCCAATGACGAGTGTCCTGAAGGTGTAGACTTCATGCCTTCATATACCACTGCCAAACCCATAGGAGCAGTACACACTTCCACTGAAACAAGGGTGTCGATCTCGGTTCCGGCGGCAGCTCCACAGCGTTGGAGGAAGTCGGGACGGGGGTTTCCGATAAGAAGCTTCAAGATATCGGTAAGCACCGAGGTGACCACGGTACAGAGCCAAAGGCCTAAACTGGACACATGAATGAGGTGGAGCTTTCCAAGCTCCGAAGATGAACGGACCACAGAGAACACCACGATGACCAACCACGGCACAATAACACCCCAAAGGTATAATTGGACGTCATTGACCCGTTCCACTTCGGCAAATGGGTGGGCTAGTGTGGAGTCAGAAATGGAGAACTGACGAGGGAACGGCTGGGCCCACTCCAAATGGCCGAAGAAGGCAACGAGAAGAACAAACACCACCAACCAGTCGGCAAAGTAGTTCTTGAATTTGGCAGTACTGAGGTAGACTTTGGTCTGCATTGGGCTTCTTGTGGGAGAATGGCTACGTGGTGTAAGTTGATGGTGAAATGGAGTGTATATGGCCAGGGCGCGCAACCACCAATAGAAGAAGTTGAATCTTCAGAATAATCAGAATAATGAGCTAGGAGTGCAATTCTGGACAGCTTCAGAAGCCGAGAACACTGAGGGAGCTCATAGAAGCGTTCTGGTGAAATTTCAGCCTGGAAACATGAACCAATGGACAAATAACCATGAAAGCGGATATGATGGAGACTCTACCGATTACATGCAGGAAATAGCGGATTTGCACTGCAAATCCCAATAAAAGAAGAAGGCACCACAAAACACATAATAATAGTCAAATATGATTAGTAGGCATGTAAATGTCGTCTTCTTGACGACATAACCCCCATGTACACGTTGGAAGAATTAATTAGGGATTGGGGATCTTCAAAGCAAATATGAGTGCAGATTTCGCAGCAATGAATAAATTCTAATAGTTGCATTTTTGCATTTCGATCATCTGTTCTAGATGTTATAATTTGGCCATGAATCTCCCGATCACCAAATAATACTGATAGCTCTAAAAGATCATTTGCATTGATTATCACCAAATATCTTGATTGTTCTAAAACTTGCTCTCAGCTTTGGTAATCACTTTATTAATTTGAATGTTCTCAACACAATCATGGCAACGGGAACATGTCATTGATTTGCATTCAGATCCCTTGCTTGTAAAATTTACTATTTGATTCAAAATCATTGATCTTATCAAGACCTACAGCTTTCTTTAACGTTCTATATTGGAACTATTAATCCTAAATAAATGAAAGTATTATAGAAGTGAAGTATGGGTTCCCGAGTGGGAACAATTAGTTATGGTGCTAGCTTTAAAGTTACTCCTTCAAGTCAGAGTCGTAGGACTCGTTTTGGGTGGTAGGAGCGTATCTGTCCTTGGACAACTTGGTGGAGTCAACTTCACCGTGGTACTTCTCACAGATCTCTTCCAAAGTCATTCTCTTGGTCTCAGGGATCAACAAGGTGGTGAAGATACCCAACAACATGAACAAAGCGAAAATCTCCATGACGTGTGGCAACCAACAGTTAGGCTTCTTACCGTCTCTGGCACAGTTGTGGTTGACCAAGGTACCAAGACAGGTCTGGGCAATGATGGCACCGACCTTACCACTGGCAGCGGAAATACCGTGGGCAGTGGATCTGTATCTGGTTGGGAAGATTTCACCGGGGATGATGAAGGTGGTGGTGTTAGGACCGAAGTTTTGGAAGAATTGACACAAGACGTAAAGAGCCAATAATCCGTTCTTGTGGAGCTTGTTGTAACCGAAACCAATACCACAGAACAAAGCAGTCAAGATGACGAAACCACCGAGTTGGACTGGCTTTCTTCCGACGATATCGATGGTGGCAGCAGAGAACCAGTAACCAGGCAAGGAACCAGCACAAATCAAGATCAAGTTACCGGCAGCGGTGTTGTACAACTTCTCGTAGACAGTACCAGAACCAGCGTATCCAATGGCATCCAAGATGACAGCGGTGTTCAAACCCAAACCGTAGAAAGCAACATCCAACACGAACCAGGAACCGGCAGTACCAAGCAAGATCTTACCGTATCTCCATTGTCCGAAGTGAGACCAGAAATCTCTGAAAGAAGCCTTTGGTGGAGCAATCTCGTGGGCAGCGTCGTCAAGAACAGCCTCGACGTCAGCAACCTTTTGGAGCTGGTCGTTCTCGTTAACGTCAAGAGCGTATCTTGGGGACTCAGCGATGGTCAATCTGTAGTACAAAGCAATGACACCGGGGACACATCCGAGTCCGACCAAGATTCTCCACATCTGGTCACAGGCCTTTTGACAGGCACCGATACATTGGGCACCGTTCTTAGCCTTGTCCAAGTCGTCCTTGTATGCGGCAACCAAGATGATGGAGACAATACCGGCGAAAAGCTGGCCCAAACCTTGGTTGGAGAAGACGGCGGCCATGATGGCACCTCTCCACTTGGTGGTGGAGAATTCAGAGGAGATAATGGAAGACAATGGGTAGTCACCACCGATACCGATACCCATGAGGATTCTGAAGGTGGCGAGAATGGCGGCAAAGTTGATGGCAGGAGATTGGCCCAAAGTACACTGGAAGATGGTAGCAAAAATCATAATAATCAATTCCAAACCGTAGATTTTCTTTCTACCGACAATGTCGGCAACGGTACCGAACGAGACCTGGCCGATAACGGTACCGACGGAGGTGGAGACTTTCAAAAGGTTGGTGGTGGAGTCGGGGATCTTTCCCTTCCAGAAGACGTACGACATCATGGTGATACCCAAGTTGATGGCGAAAATGTCGTAGGAGTCGGTCATGAAACCGACACCGGCAATCAAGATCATCTTGACCTGGGTCCAGCCAAAGCCGGCGTTGTCGATTTCCTCCAAGGCCAATCTTCTTCTTTCCAAGGGGTCTTCGATGTGGGCAAACTTGCCAAGGTAGTCCTTGAAGGCGGTCTTACCACCGGAGGTGTTCTCGTGGTAGGAGGGGGATTCGATGTCAGCCATTGTGGGGGAAGGAGGATGAGGAGGTGAATGGAGAAGCAAAAGGGAGGGAGCAGACCCGGCCTCTTATATACTGGGGGGCTGGGACCTGAGGTTCCAGGCAGACATTATTAGGAAAAGAAATGGGATCTCGTGGGTGTGAAAAAATATGCGTAAAGTCAGAACGGACCCGACATGGCAGCGGCGTTTTGCATTGAAGGGGAGCACGCCTGCAGTCTCCCTGCAGCGTGGTGCAGCAGCCACGCACTATTTGCGGGTGCGATCTGCCAGGATCTGTAGGCTTAGGGAGCCAAGAGACGGGAACAACGGAGGGAAGAGAGGAACGGTGACGGAGACAGGGAAGCCAAGAAGGAGAGAAGAAAGAGGGCCAAGACGGGGACGGTTTTCTGGGGTGTCACTCGGGGTCTTGGGCTGCCGTTAGGAGGTCCGACGTGACGGAGACGGCCGGGGACTGGACAGGGAGGGCGTCGTTGGAGCCGGTGCTGGTGGGGCGGTGGTGCATGAGATTATTCGGATGCGACATTATGTGCTGCAGGCTGCATGCAGCAGCGGCAGCGGCAGATGCCCCACGTGTGACAATTTTTGCAACTGGCCCCACGTTTCCGGTGGGCGCACGACCCACGTGTACACGGCGGCGGCCACTTTGGGCAGGAGGTCACAAGAGGGAGCGACCAGGGCAGAGCCAGGCCATGGGGTGTGCATTGGCGAAGCATGGACAATAGAGGTGGCGGTCTAGAGGAGCCATTGGTCCACGGAGATGGCCAATGACGGAGGCTCAAATGGGTGGTGGTTCTTGCAATTATTATCAACGGCTAGGGTGGTGACATGCAGGCGCAGATGCGGCTATCGAGGGGGGGAAGATGTCGCACGATAACACACGTGGAGGAGAGAAGGAAAGAGAGAAGGGAAGGAGAGAGAGAAGGGAAGGAAAGAAATGGAGATATAGAGGAGATAGAGTGAGAGAGGAGATGGAGATATAGAGGAGATAGAGTGAGTGTGTGTATATGGAATGAAGAGATGGAGATGGAGATGTAGATGGGCATGGAGAAGGGAAACGCCAATTTACGGTAATGGCATTGTAATGTTTGTAACTGGAAATGACTAACGGGTAAATGGACCGCATGAATAATAGACCGTTCAAGATTGCAGTTAGAGCTGGAGCCGGATTGCATCTGGGGATAGAGAGAGCCGGATTGCAGTCAGAGCCGGAACATTGATAAGTCGACGGCATAATAGTGCATTTTCGTGTGCTTCGTGCTGGTGTTTGCCCGTCTACAGACATGTGTCTGTGACTGAAGGCACGTGTCCCCTTCGCCTCGCCCCTTCTACCTACATCCTCCCCCCATTGCCCTCCTCCTTCTGTACCCGTGGCTATGTCCACTTCAGCAGCAGCAGCAGTGGCATCAGCAGCAGCCAGGCACCGTGGTCCATGCAGCCGTTCCGTTCGGCATAGTCGCACCATGCACATGTCGCTTAGGCTTTGTGGTTTGCACCCAATATCAACAACGTGGGCCCCAACAGGGCGGCCAGGTTGCATCGGTTGAGACAGCACAGGCACGTTCAGAGACACGTTCAGAGACACGTTCAGAGACACGTTCACGTCCACCGACACGTTGATAGATACACACATCCATAGATATCCAGATACTCCTTTGAATATACTGATGCGCACTAATAGGTGGATTGATAGAGTTGGAACTTGGTGAGACCAGAGGACTCCCACAACAAAGATCGGAAGAATCCGTATGACGTCAAGAAAGAAGGCATAGTGTGCCGTGGCCCAATGCGGAGGGGGTGCAGCAGCAGCAGCAGCAGCAGCAGCAGCACCTGCGCAGGAGATTTAGGCAGATTAGGCAGATGACGTCGAAGGACCCGAGATCCGAGATCAGTTGAGCTATTGTGTGTAATAGGTTCAATTGTCTGGCGTCGATCCAACAAGCATAAACAGACGGAGCTGATCGGATAACGGCGGCGGCCTTGATTAGGTGCAGCCATCAGCCCGCCAATCCAATTGTCTCTGGTTTCAATCACCGCTATATCTACTAATAATGCGATCTATTTGCACCAGAGAGCCAGTGAAAATGGCCAGGGTTCACTCCAGTAGTAGGTCAGCGCCAATTCCTCCCTCCAATTCACAGATGCAAATCTTCTGTTATTTACAGTGCCGGGGCCCCAAATGACGGTACAGTCCCGTATCGATAGTGTAGTAGAACTATGCCCTCAGAGCATACGCAGTATCGAAATTTTCACTTCCACCTACACCATCGAGATGCCACTTACAATATTTAGTTAGTTCCCAAAGTTTATCATCAGCCTTGCCCCATTCCTCACTTCTTCTTCTCTTCAGAGCCTGCCATTCTACTCGGCCTATTGTAGCAATCGTTGCCACACTCCGTTGAAATAGAGTTTCCCCCTCACTCACCTCATATCTTATCAATATACGACTCGCCCTTAACAGAAAGAATCACCGTATTTCGCCCACCTCTCTCCAAAACTCCATACTCTCTCCACACACATACACACACATACATATACACACACACAGTCTCTTCTTACATCGTATATATTTGCTCACATCCCTGGATCCTATTCCTTGCATCCCATATATTTGGTCACATCTCGCAGATCCCATTCCTTTCATCTCCTCCACCAATTCCTTCAATGGTATCTATTCCTCCGATTTTCCAATCCGGCTACCAATTCCATTCAATTCCACCCGTTGCATCGTCCACCCCACTTCTACCTGCTAAGCCCGTACTGGCCCCATTGGGCTCTTCGGTGATGAGCTAATCCCACTTGCTTGCGACATTTTCAATGGCCACGACACGAGGACCACGGGGCCAGGTAATTTTCACCACCGTGGGCCCTTTCCTGTAGCGGGCACAACCCCATGCCCAGAAAAGCCACGGGCCTAAGCCATGGGGCAATAATGCAGTGTGGAGACGTCAAGCTGGCCAAAGCATTGAACCATTCTATCAGAATGGCTAGAACTGGCTACAATTCCAGAATGTAGGGCATTCAGGTATTAAAGCCACCAGAAGCTGAAGATATCAGACGTCAACTCTACACGTGCAACAGGGAGAGAAGAAGAAGAAGAAGAAGAAGGAGGAGGAACAGAGAACCAGAGAGATACCATCATCATCCACAGCCAGCAGTGGACCTAGTATCGCTTTGGACGAGGCTCAAGGTGAAAAGTTTAACAGAACAAGAAATGAAGGGTGAATAGTGTGACATTTAGAAAAATGATCAGTGAAATGTGTTAGAACAATGAAATGATAAGTGAAAAGTTTAAGAGAACAAGAAAAACGATAAGTGAAAAGTGTGAGAACAAGCTCACACCTTATCGAAATACGAGTTCGGCGCAATTATGCCAGTTATGGCGGCATTCGGGAAATCTCTGCCGATCACGTCCACCTTCCATATAATTCGATTGTACTCCCTGGCCGTTGCAGGCTTTCCAGCTACCTGTAACTTCACTACAGTCCACACCTTTTCCACAGACAGAGACAGAGCCGAAAAATAGAAACAGAAACGGCACCAATTGGAATTTGCCAAGAGACACGCAGCAAGAGATAGAAAGAAAGAGGAGGGTAACGGATGGGAAAGGAGGGGGAAGTCAGGAACAATATAGGTAGAAGTAGGGGCAATAAGGGGAGTAGGGTTAGGGTCGAACCAGGGCCTGGACAAGGAGGATCAGCGGTAGGCGCACGCCGAGATCGCCGTCACGTGACGCAACACTTGTAGTTCACTTTCGTGGCACTACTGACAGTAAACATCTCCTACCAATGGTCAGCACTAGACAGCTCAGAGCAGTGGGCCTTTCCACGTTTTTCATGGCCTTCGTGTACTTCTTGTACACCACCAATCAAAAGTCACATGCCGCCATCGCAGCCGTCTCTCACGGCGCCTCTACCGACGCCAGCGCGTTAATAGCCAACACCAACGACGACAAGCTAGACGCGGCCATCAACAACGAAATCGCCAAACAAAGTGGCGTGGACCCCAAGAAGGTCGGAGCAAAGGAGGGCGCGGGCGTGAACGTGGCCAAGAACAAGGACCTCGGCCTCAAGGGCCAGGTACCTGTGGCGGCGGCGGACGACAAGAAGGACGATGCCATCAGCAACACCAAGATGGACCCCAATGACCCCAACTCGCCCACGGTCTTCGACCCGGCCAAGGAGTTCTTGCAAATCCGTGCACTTTCGCCTGTCACCATCTTTTCCAAGACATTCTGCCCCTACTGCAAGAGGCTCAAGAAACTCATCAACGACAACTACCAGATCACCCCCGAGCCCACCATCGTGGAACTCGACAAGCACGCGCACGGCGAGGAGTTGCAGGCATATTTGGGCGAGGTCACGCTGAGAAGGACCGTGCCCAACGTGTTGGTGGGTGCATCGAGCATTAGCAGAGGCGGAGCCGACGACTTTGTCAAGATGCACCAGGATGGCGAGCTCTTGGCCAAGTTACAGGAATGGGGAGGCAAGACCCTCAGTGTGCGCAAGATCGACGCGCCCTCCAACATGTGAAGCAGCTTCGGGCGTTTCTTCCACTCTTGCATGGCTGCGTTTGGTGAAGTCTCGACCAGAGATCTGTCTTTGGTTGTTTTCACATTTAAGGTAGCACATATACAACATATACACACCCACATCGAAACGCGTAGATTCGAAGCCATTATAATGGTTTACACCGGTTCTAACTAATGTAACATTAAAGATACCCTAATAAAACATATTTACGTATATTGGATACAAGGCACTTAGAACTTGGAGAATTGCTTGGACTTGGATCCAGAGGTAGCAACCTTCAAGACGTTGAATCTAACGGTCTTGGAGATTGGTCTACATTGACCAACAGTGACAACATCACCCTCTTGAACACGGAAAGCTGGGGAAATGTGAGCAGCAACGTTCTTGTGTCTCTTCTCGTATCTGTTGTATTTTGGAACGTAGTGCAAGTAGTCTCTTCTGATGATGATGGTTCTGTGCATCTTGGTGGAAACAACAGTACCGGTCAAGATCTTACCTCTGATGGAGACAGTACCGACGAATGGACACTTCTTGTCAATGTAGGTACCCTCAATGGCGTTCTTTGGGGTCTTGAATCCCAAACCAACATCCTTATACCATCTCTTGGTCTTTCTGTTGGCCTTGGCCTTTGGGTTGGTGAAGATGTGAGGTTGCTAGAAGTTAGTAATGCGTTCATATGACGGTGTCGTTTGATTGTCGGATACGAGGACGGGAATTTGGGTCCCTAGTTCTCGGGATTGGACCGCTGCAGTCGCTTGGAATGTTGGCAGACGTCTGCTGGACTTGTTCTCATAGACTTTTCACCACTTTCTGTGGGTTGGAGGAGCCTGGAGTGCCTTCCTCGTATCGATCGACTTTGACTCTAGACATCTCGAATCCTCGACATGTTCCCACGGACTATGCATAGGAGATGCTGTGGATGTGTCTAACCACGGGTACTAACCTTTTGGAAAGCTCTTTCAGATTGAACAGTTAATTCAGTAGCCATCTTGTCTTACTTGGTAAACTTTAGTTGAACAGAAGTAGTATGAAAATTTTTTTAATGGTGGTTTTTTCAGTGCGTATGGTGAGAGGGTGCGAGTGCGATGTGAAAAGGACGTGCGATGACTAGGGCACCAGCCCCAGAGAATCACGTGTGAGAAGGAAAAGGGCAGTCAATGCGCGAGCGCGACATTAAAGACATAAAAGAGACATTAGGGATATTAGGAGACATTAATGGGAGACAAGAGACATAGTGGATGGAGAGACATTCTATACATTAGAGAGACATTATAGACATTATAGACATTATAGATGCATTATAGAGAAACATACACTTATAGAAAGCAGCAAGACAAGAGTATCTTCCTTGACAATTAAAATGCATATCAGCTACTGTCTCCTAACCCATTGAAGAATGTCGGTGTGGTTAATAGGTATGTAGAATTTGGGCTATTGGCTCAATGTGCTTGTAGAGCTAGGCATTTGGAAGACATTGTGATGGTTAGTAGGGAGACATGACATTGAGACATTTTATGAACACGAGAAGCAGTATTAGTGCTCTTTATTCATTAAATGATCATTTCACTGTAAGCACTGCATTATTTGCCTCGGAGATTCGAATCACTTGCTTAAATCGCATGGACTATTATTTGCAGCTATTTTTGATTAGGTTGAAGCGAGATTGGAAATCAGCGCATTTGGAACAGCAATGGGTGCAAGTCCATGAAGATTATCTTACAACTGACCTATTTGTAGCATGGTTTAAAACCTCTGGATATACATCTAGAACCATATGCAATTTTGTTATCTTCGATATTCATAAGACCCATCCATTGGACGGTCATTTGAGACATAATGCTATAGGTAAAATATAATACTATAGTTTAAATCAAGAGAGTACTCACAGAATGATCCAAGCAGGACGTACGAGTGAATCCTGAAAATCAAGTACCGTGTTTCTTGGACGAAATCAGTGCAGACCAATATAAGCTTAATTAATTCAAATAGCTCTTCTGGGGATAATTGACCGCAACTCTCTTGGATGCCCCAAAATTATTCACATAACCGGTTATCTCTCTCTAAATAAAGATAAGAATACTTCTACAATTATTGATAGAATATAGATCAAAACAGCTCGAAACATGCCCACTCTCTTAAATTGTAATTACACCTCTGTTCTGCTGAAGGTATCACAAATGGTTTCTTGACATTTTTCGCACAAAATATAAATATACACTTCTGTTGACTCTAGAGTAGAACCTAGATCTCAATTAACTCAATCAGAGGGTAAAAAACAGTAAATAGGGTTATAGATATGCAACAGAAAGAGCGATTATTCCAGTTTCTGTGTGGCTCGAACCACTTCTCTCTAATCCAACCTTTCTATTTCTCTCTCTCGAGTCATCCACTACCTTCCCTAACTTCTCCCTATCTCTCTCCTCCCCATTCTCGCTATTTCTCCCACTATTTCATCTACTTCTCCTTAAACTTCCCGCTATTTCTTCTCTAATTTCTCCCTACGCCTCCCCCCGTTTTTCCCTACTTCCCGCGCACCCGCCCTAATTTTACTATTGTTGCTGTGTGACCTACCGCCTCCCGTACTGTATTTGACTTCACGGACACAAACAACCCATCCCATGTCATGAATCCCAACTCTACCCACGCCTTTGTACTTCCAAAGGTCAATAGAGTCGTCTCCTCCCACATCTACGACCACAGTGCCAGTTTCGGCAATGAATCCATCTACAATACCACCAGAACGGTCAGTTCATCCTCCACTTCCATGATGAGCACTCCCAGCAACAACATCCGCCGTATCCAAAGGCAGCAGTTCGTTCCCACCGAAGCAAACAGCAACAAGCAACCACAGTATCCCGTCAAGAAACCGCTAGCACAGAAGATCTCCAAAAACGGGCGCCTTGTCCAGTCCAAACTCCTTGACCTCCAGTCTCTGAAACGCATCATCAACAAGTCTTATGGCGACGATTCGAGCAACCAGTTTGTGGAAGAAGAGGTGGATCCATCGCACCCAAACCACTCGGTCCCAGGCTTCATCCTCCACAAGCCCATCAACATGAGCAGTTACGATTATTCCATCTTCACCAACTACCCCAATGGCGTGGATCTCCAGCACGGAGAGCATCTCCCGCCCGCCGTCAAGGAGTCACAAATCAAGGCCTGGGAATCAGCAGAGAAAATCGCCCGCAACGTCATCTTTGGCGACCTTTCCGACGACGAGGACATCGACTTCGACACCACCCACGACGAGAAGCCCGAGCCCAAACACGCCATCTCAGCTATTCCTGGCTACAGCAGGGACGAGTTGGAAATAATACAAACGATTTTCACCGAGAACCAGACACGAAGTCCAGAGGCCCAGACATCAGCCATGGACGAGAAAAAACAGTTGTACGAGTTGAAGAAGAAGATCCAGGCCCATCACGAGAGACAGTTTGCCCAAACGCATGCCATTTCCTCGAGAAGACAGGTGCAGGTAACCCAGAAAAAGGAGCTTTTAAACAAGATGTTCGGATATGCCAACAACTTGAATCGCGAGTACATAACCAACAATTCGCTATATTCGGCCTTGGATAACTCTTCCAACATCCAGAAGACCTTCCATGAGGATAAGGAAGAGATCTCGACCCTTTTGGCCGAAGATTCAGCATTCACAACAGCATTATTGGAAACATCACAACGGTTGTCGGAATCGAAGCCTCGAGGGGTAGAAACCAATAACAACCCTGACGAAGTCGACGAAGCATTTGACTATGTGAAGTTCCACAACGCAGTCTCGAAGAACTTGGACCAGTTATACTCGCAACGCATAGATCCCAATGCTTCATTCCTGCACTCATTCGAAACACAGGCCACGGATCCATCGACAGCAGAGCTCCAGCAGTTCACGTTGTCGTATCTTCGAAAATGCATCAAGGATGAAACCGACAACTGAATGAAACAAGAAAGAACGATATTATTCACTTCTATTGTACTACTAGCTTAATACATATCCGTACAGATAGTACGGCTTTTAGGAAATTCCAAAGTAACTGGATTGGTACCCTGTAGATTCTACATCATCCCAATATAACACTAATATTTACCTTAAATTGCAACTTGTTAAATTTGCCATTTTGCCACCACTGGAACAATTAGGACTGTAACGTCCATTTTGACTTTTGGCTTTTGACTTATACTTCTGCATTTTAGCTTCTATTTACGACCGCCGCACGTGCAGTTGCGACTTTCGGTGGCAGTTGAGCATTGGCGAAACCTGAACATATCCACCTCCTTTAGAGCTCAAACTGCTGGAAAAAGAGGGGAACCATACACCACACTCTGAACACGCATCTAACACAACCACGACTCCACCCGCTTACAGCCCGCCGATCCAATCCCTGCAATAATTCTCACGTGACAAAGAGCACGTGCCCACTGCTTAGAAATAGCCCTCGTCCTAGCCCCCCACTAGTAATGTCTACCACCTCCTCCAGACTCCTCATAAGACAGTCTTCAGCACGGTTACAATCCATAAACAGACACCTCACGACTTCCTTTCGCCCAATGGCTCCTGTTTCCCCTAAAAAGTACGACTATTTGGTCATTGGTGGCGGTTCTGGTGGAGTCGCTTCTGCCAGAAGAGCTTCCAAGTACGGTGCCAAAGTCTTGTTGATTGAAGCCAAGTTCAACAAGTTAGGAGGCACTTGTGTCAACGTGGGATGTGTTCCCAAGAAGGTGATGTGGTACGCTGCTGACAATGCCCACAGAAAGGAGCAATTGAAGGCGTACGGCTTGTCTCAAGAAGAGCAAGAGGTCAAGTTTGGCGACTTCGACTGGGCTGGTATCAAGCAAAAGAGAGATGCCTACGTGCGTAGATTGAACGGCATCTACGAGAACAACTTGAAGAAGGAAGGCGTGGACTATCTCTTCGGTAGAGCCCAGTTCATCAACTCTTCCGGTGATGTCGAGGTCACCTTGAGTGGAGACCAAGAGATCAAGTTCTTGGAAGAAGGAAAGTCGTACAAGAAGGACGAAAAGCTCGTTTTCTCGGCTGAGCACATCTTGATCGCTACCGGAGGTGCCCCTATCATTCCTCCAGCCGTCCCAGGCTCGGAGTTGGGTGTTACATCTGATGGCTTCTTTGAGTTGGAAAAGCAGCCCAAATCCGTGGCTGTCGTGGGTGCCGGTTACATTGGTGTTGAATTGTCGGGAGTGTTCAAGAGCTTGGGCTCTGAGACCCACTTGGTCATCAGAGGCGACACAGTATTGAGAAGCTTTGACGACATCATTCAGAACACCATCACCAACCACTACTCCACCAAGTTGGGAGTTAATGTGATCAAGCAATCAGGAAGTGTGAAGAAGATTGAGGGCACCAAGGACGGCAAGAAGACCGTGCACTTGGGCAATGGCGAGGTCTTGGAGGTCGACGATTTGGTTTGGACTGTGGGCAGATACGGTTTAATTGACATCGGATTGGACTTGGTGGACGTTAAGGTCAACGACAAGGGCCAAATCATCACCGACGAATACCAGCAAACCTCCAACCCCAAGATCTTCTCGCTCGGTGACGTTGTCGGAAAGGTTGAGCTTACTCCTGTGGCCATTGCTGCCGGTCGTAGATTGTCCAACAGATTGTTCTCTGGTAAGGCTGAATTTGCCCAGGACAAGTTGGACTACAACAACGTGCCCTCGGTGATTTTCTCCCACCCCGAAGCCGGCTCTATTGGTTTGAGCACTCTGGAGGCCATCAAGGAATACGGCGAAGAAAACATTAAGACATACAAGTCTTCTTTCACCGGAATGTACTACGCCATGATGGACTCTGACGAACAAAAATCGCCTACTGCCTACAAGATTGTGACTTTGGGCAAGGAAGAGAAGGTCATTGGTCTCCACATTGTCGGTGACGGTAGTGCCGAGATCTTACAAGGTTTCGGAGTTGCCATCAAGATGGGAGCTACCAAGAAGGACTTCGACAACTGTGTGGCCATTCACCCAACCTCTGCCGAGGAATTGGTCACCATGACTTAAACGTATTGATGTGAGAGACGGATCTGAATAGAATTAAATCAAATTAGATCGATAGTGAATGCAAATAATTATTATTGTAAAATGCAACAGATTCCCACTTTAGACGATAATCTGTCGATTTTAGTCTATGTAGTGATGCTTAAATGAGAAGCGAGCTCCCTTTGCGGATTTAGTAGGTTCTGTTTTAAGGGCTAGGTTGAAAGCTGGAGTGGACTGGCAATCTTCTATCTAGTTGTGCATTGAACGCTAGAAATTCCAGCTGGAAGTAATCGTTGTTTCAGCCCCAACTGTCGGAATGCTGCTCGATCAAGAAAAGGATCTCCGCATCCTCGAGGAATTTCAGCTCTGTAGGCACCTTTTGCATCAAGCAAGAATGAGAGGAAATGAAGATGACCATAAGTTGAATAATAGATAAGGACCTACATGATATCCCAACATCATTATTACGGATTTCAAGTACAAACCCACATAATATCCCAGCATTATTATTACGGATTTCCAGTACAAACAAAATGGAGCCAAATCACGTTGGAACATCCATACTAGGAGTCTATTAAGTGACAATCACACTAATCCAATTCGAGAATAAAGACAACCTGGAATTCATGCAGTGTAAGACCTTAGACAAGGTTCGTGTAGAATTCATACTTCATTACAAGTAGAGAAAGTTCATGCAGAATTCATACCTGCATTATCAAGTACAGAAGGTTTGAATAGAACCAAGATGATGCACATACACTGACAATTTACCTAATTCCATTTCGCCGTGCATGCCAAGTGAAGAGAAGCTAATACTTGTCGTACTTCCAAAAAGTAATAAGATACACAAGATACAGCTATCTAGCGTTCTAGGCACAAGCATTTTCCAGTTCTTTATTACTGCGAACAATGTGTCAATCATCTTTTGACCAGACCTTTCCTCTGTCCTGTACCCAGACTTTGCATAGAGGCTTCTTCGGCTTCTAAACCTAGTCCTATTGTGGCTACACTAAATTGGCTTTCCTGCACAATCCCACCCATAGAAGTTTGTATCAGGGAGGTGAAGTACATGGTGGTAATGTCAACTCCAAAAAATTTATCATTCGCTATTGTACAATTTCGTTCTAAATAGAAGACCGTCGAAGACTGGCCATGTAATGGACAACTGGCTTGTCCGTTGCTCTGGGTAGTGCTGGAACGACATTGTCGACAACGACACGCCAGACCAGTGCAACCCGCATTAGGGCCTTGTTCTGCCCCTTACGCCAATATGTGCGTATAGCGCACATACCCGGAGATCGCATTGGCTATAGCAATGTCAGATGCTAATGGGGCATTGTGTGGACAAAAATATCCCATTTGTGGAACGCACGGTGCCACTAAGGGGGACAATCACCAGGGCAGCCCCCGCCAGACAAACACTGAGTTAGGCACCTTGGCTCTGCAAACGGAAGGTGGTGTAGAAACACATTGTATGGAGATATCGGCCGTTCTGTGAACAAGAGAACAGGCGGAACGCCGCAAGATCAAGTGGCCATCAAGAGGCCATCATGCAAAGGAGAACCCTAGGGAATGGAGGGGGAAATACTAGAGGGATTGAGGGGGCGGTTGTGGTAGAATGAGGGGGGAAACGGTCCAGTGGAATGAGGCGGAGAACGGTGTAGTAAGGTTTGAGAAGGAAGGATGGAGATGGTCTGGCCAGGGAATTGACGCAGAAACTGGCTATGATAGGGTCAGTTCTTGCAATCCATTGGCTGGAACGGCTTTGTCCCGCCCAATTGTGTCGCTCTTCGACATTCTTGACTTTCTTGACCTTCTGTAATGTTTCTAGTAGTGGATGTCCGCCGTGGATCTGGCAAGGTGCCCTCTCAATGCTTCGCCCGCTTGGGAGGCGGTCCGCGCACGGGTGGCCTGGGCTTGTCGCCCGGCTTCATGAAGAACATGGGGGCATTGCGAAGGATGTCTGGCACGCTGATGTATCGTATCATGGACCCCCGGACAAACACCTGGTTCATGTGCGAAGTAGCGCCGGTTCTGCCCTTGGTGATCACCACGTCGTACAAAGACAAGTTCATATTGTCTTCGTTTTCCAACAACTTGCCTCTGTAGGTGTCGCCGGTGGTGAGTTCGATGGAGATGACATGGCCTTGGGCCTCATTCAAGAGGCGGACGGGGATGCCTGCGGACATGGAAATGGCGGGTTCAGAAAGAACAGGAGACGAAGAAGGGAATGGGGGCAGCGGACGGCGTCGGGACGGGGTGGGTGCTCCTTGTTACCGGACTTGACTACGGTGGTTGGGAACTGGTGAACAAGATAAAATTTGTAATTGGGGGCGGTGCGCGCACGTCCCGGACCCCATACACTAGAAACAAGTCGGTGATAAAGGAGGCCATTTCCACTGCCTGCAACGAGAACTGTTCCCAAATAGCTATCGGTCCGTCTTCGCCAAACGCCCCTTTCCCCAAAATGGACCAGAAGAAAGTGCCTCCCCTGAAGCAGCGCAAGCGAGTGCCGTTGGCGTGTCTCATCTGCAAGAAGCGCAAGGTCAAGTGTGACAAGCAGAAGCCGTCGTGCTCCGAATGCATACGGAACGGCGTGGCCCACTTGTGTGAGTACTTGGAGCCCCATTGGTCCACCGACATTGGCCTCAAACGGGAACACGACCGAGTCGAAGACTCAGATGAGTACAAGCAACTCCAGGCCCTACACGACAAGTTGGTGTCCAGCCAGCGCCAGGAGATCGAGGACCTCCGGCGCCAGTTGTCGGTAATCCAGCAACTCTCGCCGTCCTCGAAGCCCGAGGCATCCTCGGAGCACCACATCCAGATCTCCATACTCAACAAGCTTAACCCGGCCAACGCCACCAGCAAGAAGCACTTCATAGTGATGGACGACCACAACTACTCGTTCGTGCCCAGTCTGACCCGGGCACCCTACACCGACACCTACAACTGGATCAATCTCATCAAACTCGACCCCCAGTTGACGTCCTTGTGGTTCAAGATTACCAACCTCCAGAAAATCTACCACACCTACAAGATGAACCTCCTTATCGAGAACAAGGGCATTGCACGCTCCCGCACCCCCGCCCGCAAGTCCGACTACCGCATCAACGAAATCGATTTCACCTACTCCGTAAGCTCGCCGTCCTCCTTCTCCAAGCCAGAGTCTTCACCCTCGGCCCAACACCGATGCCCGGTGATCGAATGCGACTTCAACTTCATGAACGAGGAACAGGAACGTTCCACGCCCTCTCCCTCTCGGCCCCTGTCACCATACCCATTTTCTGCGGTGTCTGAGGCTCCCAGAATCCGCAGAGAGAACTACTCCTACGACGACGATATCTCCGACAAGGGCAAGAAGACCATGATCAAGATCCAGAACCTTTGGGACAGCGTGCTCAATCTGGTAAAGGGCAACGAGCCGCTCAATTACAAGCAGATGTACTTCTTGATGGATTTCTACTTCAACGAGCACTGCGTGGAGTCCAAGAACTTGGCCGGGTTCTACAAGGTGGAGATTCAGAGCACGGTCAAGAAGAATGGCAATGCCATCATGTTGACGTTGCTGAACAATATCAAGGCCCCATTGGGTATACAGAACCAGTCCGACCAGAGCATATTCGACCGTTTGATCACCAAAGGTGTTTATGTGTGTTTCTTGGCCCTTATCATCGACGAAAGTTTGGAGATTTTGCGGACGAAGTTGAAATCAAACATAAAGGACGCCACATCGGAGAAGTTCAGGATGTTGTTTCCCACAGAAATTGTGTATGCTGACGAGGCACAGAAAGGGAATATCTTGGGTGTTATCCAAGAGTATTTATTGCTTGAGCGGACGCTAGTCTTGCCAAACCCCGCGATAGAATCAAATCTGAGTACAGAAAAACCAAAGTCTAGGTCCAGGTGGACGCATCCACCCGACTCTCCTCTTTCCCTTTCTCATTTATCCTGCTGTTTACTCTTATTAAACAGACAGTTCTTGACCTACAAGAAACAGGGATCTGCAACTGAACTCAAATCAGGTTTCACTTCGGTGTTTTCCCATCTTTTGACTTCGGTCATGTCCGAGTCTAACCCAATTGAGTTATGGAAAGACCCAAACTATGTTTTCCTTCAAGATTCGAAACGAAAAAATAAGGATTTGAAGGTCCATATGTGTTACTTATGGACCGATTTAATTAGAGTTGTCAATTTAGTGGCTTTCAACTTTGTTCCTATCTCAAGGCATTCACAGTACCTAGATGGACTTATGCGCAAGTTCTACTCAAAGGTAGAAGAGGCAAACGTGAATCAACATCATGTGCACTACCTCACCGATTTGAAGTCCTCCAAATACCACGAGCTCAATTCTATGTTGCAGGCACATAGTTTGATTGCAAAAATTGTTAACTCAATATCATTTGGAATATTGAATTATGGAGAGGTGAGATTAAATGTTCTGGACTTGAGATCTTTGATCAAACAAAGTGATGAGTGGATTAATGAGCTTAATGAAGGATTGAATTATGGAAGAGATGGAGGCGATAACGGAAGTGTCTACGTATCGTATGGGCTGAAGTCTCATGAGGCAATTTTAGATCAACAAACCCTGAACAACTCAGTTTCAAGGACAAGATTAGGTTTGGGTACATTTGTGAGGAAGTTTGAGGTATTCTCAATTCTCAACTATCTCAGATACTTCATGAAATACATCATTTTGCTTCAAAGTGAAACTTCCGATGATGAGATCCTTGCCCAAACTTTGGTTCCAAGTCTTTTCGTTGATCTCTATCAATTTGTTAATCACATCAAGAATTTGGATTTGGTTCACTTGAAGTCGTCTAGTTCCCAATATATATTGCTGGCAATTATCGAACTTTTGACGAGAGTGATTCAATTTGTTGTTGGAGTATTGGTGAGAATCAGAAACAATGATGGCTCCAATTCATCTGAAACCGTTCTTAGAAAGGAGCTTGATCGTATGAGACCAGAAGTGGATAAGTATATATTGAGCAAATTTGGTTGCAATATTGACGAATTCATAAGTGTTCATATGGTGGGAGCAATAGAAGATACGGTGAGTCTTTTAGAGAGTCTATTGCTCGACAATGACAAATCTCAGAAGTTGTCCAAGTTGTGGAAGTTTTACTTGACCTTCATTACCAACTCCAACAAGATGAACATCATCCATTCCAATGTGCCTGATTTTAAGGTTGACCTGAGCAGTATGAAATCGTGTCCAGTCATTTCAAACCCTCACTCGGCAAGCATTCCTAAAAGTGAATTTAAGAGGTGTCCTATTTCTCAAATTACTACTCCAATGGACCCTGAATTTTCTAGTGGTGTTGAGCTTCCTAGTGGAGGAGTCGGTACGTCTGGAAAGTGTCCTGTCGCACATGGAGCTCCTTCTGGCATACGAGTTCCTGGAATGGGTAAATGTCCAGTTAGCCATGCCGAACTGGGTCCATTGGTCGCCCCTTCAGGAAAGTGTCCAGTAAACCATGCTGCATTAGGAATGACTGGGGCTCCTAGTCCGGGAATCGCAAGTCCGCTCAAGACAGAGCTGAAGAAGAGGAAATGTCCATTTGACCATTCCAAGTGGAACAGTCCTATGCAATTGAAGGGTTTAGAGAGTAATATTAGAGGAAAACTGCTGAAAGATTCGTTATCTGTGCTTGCACCAACGAATCTACCAGTATTCAAAGCTCCTACGCCTAAAATTGAGGATCTCATTCCCCAGGCTCCAATCATGCCTGTGGCACCAATACCACAGAAAGTCCCAGACTCTTCAGTCCAGTTACCCTCGAACGCATTTCCTGGAGTTCCAGATAAACAGGTTTTTAATGATTTCGACTTCGACTTCCTTCATAATGATTCCTTCTTTGATCAACTTAATTTCGGTATTAATATGGAGAATATGTCCATGGATGGGCTTTTCCAGTAATATATAAGCAATGAATGATGACAACTATAACCAGTAGCCAAAATTATAAGCACTAAAAATAACGTACTGAATCCAGCGTCATACCTTTGTATATGCGGTTGACTGTTGATTCAATTCTATAATAAATCGATAATATATTAATAATATTAGTTCTGGATTATTCGAAATGATGTTTCGAACTACAATCATTCTTCTGAAGAAATAAGAAGTAGAGACGTAGTAGGTCACAAAATCAGAGCAATCTAATTGTTGGATCTTTCTTAAACTTTGAGTCCTTCTGATAGTAGAAGTTCAAAGGTCTCACTACTGTTTCTCGTTAATAAATGGAATAAATTCAGAAATATTGCTTAAATGTCTCAAATGCACAAATAGAGACATTATTGAACAACTCTCTAGATTTCTGGACTCCCTTTTCAGATCTTCCGTTAAATCATCCAATATCTAGAATCAAGGTGCTGATCCTGGCACGTGATCGGCAGTATACTACCCAGATCCGAGGTCTCACGTGAACTTGATAGACTGACCAGAACTTCACATTCTTCAGAATGTTCCAAACAGGACCGATGTTACGGGCATGGAACCGCTCCGTTCCTGCTTCCACGAAGTTTCTTAACCCCTGTCGGTCTTTTACGTCCAAAATCCCAAAAACCCCGAGGAAAAAGTCGAGGTTTACCTTCTTTAAGATCGGTGTGACTTTGGGCTTGGCTGGATCCGTGCTTTATTTCACGAATGACACGGCGAAACATATCGTTTTGACGGCAGAGAGGCTGGGTGTGGTGACTGCAGCTACAATCCGGTGCTTTTCACTCTACAAGGACGTTCTTGGTAAGGAGTTTTCCAGCAAGAAGGAACGAACCGAGGCCTTGAACAAGACTCACAAGAAGGCCGCCGAAATCACGTTGAAGGCCCTTGAAAAGAACGGTGGAATCTACATCAAGCTCGGCCAACACATCACAGCATTAACGTACTTATTGCCTCCAGAATGGACCGAAACCATGATTCCTCTCCAGGACGAGTGTCCCCGTTCCTCCATGGAGGACATCCAAAATCTATTCCTAAAGGACTTGGGCAAGCCCATAGAAGACATTTTCAGCTCGTTTGACCCTGTGCCTGTGGGCGTGGCATCGTTGGCACAGGTCCACATTGCGATCTTGAAAGAATCAGGGGAGAAAGTAGCCGTGAAAATCCAACATCCTACCTTGCAAGAGTTCGTTCCCTTAGACATATACCTCACCAAGACCGTGTTCAACTTGATGTACAAGTTTTTCCCCGAATACCCCTTGACTTGGTTGGGTGAAGAGATGCAGACCTCCATTTATGTGGAGTTGGACTTCACCAACGAGGCCGAGAACGCCAGAAAAACCGCCGAATATTTCAAGGACTTCACCAAGGAGACATCTTTGCGCATCCCTGAGATTGTTTCGGCCCAAAAGAGAATCTTGATCATGGAGTATGTCGGTGGCTCCAGATTGGACAATCTCGATTATTTAAAAAAGCACAACATACACCCCTCCGAAGTGTCATCGTGCTTGTCCCATATATTCAACAACATGATCTTCACGCCCAATGTCGGTTTGCATTGTGATCCCCACGGCGGAAACTTGGCCATCAGGAGCATCGATAAGAAGGCATCCAAAACGGGCCACAACTTCGAAATCATCCTTTATGACCATGGTCTCTACAGACAGATACCCTTGCAGATGAAGAGAGATTACTCACACTTCTGGCTTTCTGTATTGGATGGAGATGTACCCAAAATGAAAGAATACGCCCATAAGGTTGCAGGTATCGAGGGTGACCAGAAATTCCGTATTTTTGCTGCTGCAATCACCGGAAGAGCTCCTGACAATGCATTGAACTACGATATTTCAAAAGCTAGAAGTCAGGACGAAATCAAAAACATCCAGAGCCAGATTCTGTCTACAGACGGGATTTTGGAAGACTTGATGTATATATTAAGCTCGATGCCCAGAATAGTGCTATTAATTCTCAAAACGAACGATTTGACCAGAAACTTGGACGAGAGCTTGAATAACCCCTTGGGGCCAGAAAGAACGTTCTTGATCATGGCCAATTATTGTGCCAATGTTGTGTACGAAGAGGCCAAGGAAAGGATCACCAAGACGTATTCTGGGTATTCTGTGAGGGGAACCGTGGATTACTGCAAGGCGTGGTGGGCATACCACAGAAGAATCAGCACCTTGTATGTGTATGACTTTATTATGATGTTGAAGAACCTCCGTCAAGGATTCAGTTCTTGAGGTTCACTTGTATATATGAATAACAATTAGAAGTGTTCTGAAGATATAAACCATGTAGGTCTATCCTATGTCCTTTCTGATCTTTTCCAATAAGTTGTTGATCCGAGGGCCCATCAATGGTTGGCCAGACTTGGTGGTTTGCGAGAGTCTCAACTTCTTTAACTCTCTTTCCTTGTCCTTCTTTTCAATGGTCTTGCGGCGGTCCTGGATTTTGGTCAAAGCAGCCTTTCTCTGCTCCTCCTTTCTCTCCTTGGCGATTTTGGCCCGCTCAGCATAGTTCAAAGTGGGTTTTTCCTTCTTCTGCTCATCTCTGGAGTCTGATTTCGATGGGATCGATTCGCCCTCTTTTTCCAATAATTTGAAGTATCCTTTTCTCAACCGGGCTCTGTGGGTCAAGGCCTTCTTGATATCTCTGGACTTGGTCTCGCGACGGTCGAGGTGCTTGCGTTGGGGTGGCATTTGGAGAGAAGAAGAAGAGATAGGAGATGAGGTTAAGGTATGGGTCATGTGATAGATGGCATGTGTTCTGAGTCATGTGATGTGACACGTGCCTCTGGTCATGTGACACACCAGGTGATGACGTATGTCTCTTGTTCCCACTAGATCATCATCCTGCTCGGTTCCTTGCAGAACCGCGCGTTGTTGCCCCTGTACTAGTTTTGCTGGCACAAAAACACCACGATTTCTGCTTAAAGTGGTGGTCCGGAGTTTCTAGCCCCAAATCTCCAATAATCCTCCAAAATTCACCCCGTCAATTCTGACACCTCCGGATGGATCTCGCCTATTGGTATCGGCATCAGATATCCGTGCCCGCCTTGATGGCCCCAAGAGCAGGCCGGTTGCGCTCGGGTGGGCCCTTATGCCCACTTTCCTTCTTTCGCATGTGTTGAAAATTCCCCATATTAAATTGGTGTACTGCGCATATCTTCCATAGTCCAAAGATGTCCAAGTTGCCGTACCAAACGGTCCCTAGTGGGCCCGAAACGGCACACACTGCATCTCCTGAGGAACACGGTCTCAATGAGCCCTTAAACGCCGAAGAATTCGAGTTGGAACCCATCGACTCGCTCGACTACGAGATCGAGCCCTCTCAACAACAAGACCAGGACGAAGGGTCGTCCAGCATGCGGATGGCGTTCATGAACATGGCCAATTCCATCTTGGGTGCCGGAATCATTGGCCAGCCCTTCGCTTTTCGCAATAGTGGCCTTGCTGGCGGATTGGTGGTGATGGTTCTTCTCACCTGGCTTATCGATTGGACTCTTCGGTTGATCGTGGTCAACGCCACCATGTCCCAGACCAGGTCATACCAGGACACAGTGCATGTGTGTTTCGGCAAATGGGGCCGGATTTTGCTCTTGGTCAGCATCAGCAGCTTCGCGTACGGCGGATGTATGGCATTCTGTGTTATCATCGGAGATACCATTCCCCATGTGCTCAAGGCGTTCATACCCCGGAGCATCACCGATCCTGGCACCATGTTGGGGTGGCTCTTCAGCAGGAACGCTATAATTGTGATTTTCACCACATGTATCTCCTATCCGTTGTCTTTAAATCGAGATATTTCCAACTTGGCCAAGGCTTCGGGTTTCGCCTTGATCGGCATGTTGATTATTGTGGTGCTTACAGTTGTAAGAGCACCATTCATTTCTCCAGAATTGAAGGCCCCTCTCACTAAGCCCGAGTGGACGGTCAATTCTAACATTTTTCAGGGAATTTCAGTCATTTCCTTTGCCTTGGTGTGTCACCACAACACCATTTTCATCTACAACTCGATGAAGAATGCCACCAGGGAGAAGTTCAACCGGTTGACCCACATTGCCTGTGCTGTCTCCATGGTCTGTTGCACAATCATGGGGGTTAACGGACTTCTACAGTTTGGAGACAAGACCAAGGGCAATGTGCTCAACAACTTCAGGAGTGACGACAATTGGATCAATGTAGCCCGTTTTTGCTTTGGTCTCAACATGATGACCACATTTCCCCTTGAAATATTCGTGGTCAGAGACGTATTGAAGGATATCGTCATTGCAGGTGATGCTGAGGAGGGAAGCACCTCCCACCTTGAAATGAGCTCGAAGCAGCATTTCTTTGTGACAACTTTCCTTGTTTTTAGCACCATGCTGGTGTCGCTTTTCACATGTAACCTCGGAATCATATTGGAGTTGATTGGAGCAACTTCAGCGTCCTTGATGGCATATATTATTCCCCCGATGTGCTACCTCAAATTATCCTGGGATAGGGCAGACTTTCCCAGCATGGATTCCAACGAAAAGAGACGCTTTATCCTACTCAAAGCGCTTCCAAGCATTGCATGTGTTTTATTTGGATTTCTGGTAATGATCTTGAGTTCGATAGGAAGTGTGAAGTCGAGTTTAAAGGGCGGAGAAGCTGGCCACTGTGTCGAATAAGCCTGACGAAACAAGGCATTTCTTCAATTACCTTCGGAGGGTACAATTTATTCAATTCCTTGATGGAATAAAAATAAGACGGACGGCTTTGCCTATCACATTGGAAATTAAAGCAAAATCAAATTCCACCGTGTTTAATAGATCTCTCAACAGTATATCGGAATTGACCTACTGGACTTTCTATTCCTACTGTTGTGCAAAAGTAAGTGATTCACAATTTTATTATAGAGCAAATCATACTGTAGGAACATCTTTGTTATTAATCTACTAGGAACGTATTATGGTTCTACTAAAATTTATCGATCTCATTAAATCTTATGCTCTAAATGCACATTATCTATAATTATTCCGGAACATCAAATTATTTTCCATTGGGATACAAGTTATGCCTCATCATCGCTAACAATTAATCTTCTTTTACGTGGTGGAACCACCAATTCAGACTCTGCTTGTCTCTTGTTCTCTGAAACAGATTCCTCTATCTCTTCTGTTTCAGAAGCTGCCACACCCGTTGCGGATTCTTGGGTAAATTGGGTTTCTTGAGAGAATTGAGTTGGAGGACCTTCGTCATCGGACTCAACGAAAAGAGATGTCTGCTTTAATGCTAGAGAAACACTTTGAGCCGTTTCTTTTCCATTACTAGACTCCAACTTCGACCACGCACTTTTAAACTCTTGGAGTTGCTGCTGATTCACAATACCGCCAGAAGCATCCAATAATTGACGCAATCTCTCTTCTCTTTGGAAGAACTGAGACTCTTTTTCTGTATCTGATTCATCATCTGAATCGTTGATAAATTCTGCCGATTTCACAGGTTTATAGTCTGCCTCATCGCCAGAGTTAACATTAAAAGACCCTGGTGGACGACGTGAGCGAGTTTTCTCTTTGCTGCTCTTCTTGGGCTTTTCTTTATCAGCTTTGGCACTCCTCTTGCTATTATTTACCTTCCTTCTGGCAACTCCCTTCTCAAGGTCACCAGATACCATGCTTCTTTCAAGCTCGTCGAGGTGATCCAATTCATTCAAGTTATTCCTAGAACCATTCATGTTGGGCTCCGTGACAAAAGCAATTGAATCTTCATCTTCGTCCCCATTTCTCCCATTGTAATCTATGTCTGCATCACCATAACTCTCGCTATAGCTTTCTCTTAATCTCAAGAAGTAGGAGGGGTCTTTATCATCTTCAAATGTAGCCGGTTGCAGAGAATTCCACTTTTTGATAAGTTCCAAGCATTCCCTAAGTGACTCTATAGAAACCAGAGATGGGAGCTCGCAATCCTCATCCATAATGAAAGGTAATTCAAATCCAACAAGGCTAAGCAAAAATCTAACAGTTCCAGAGTTAATCATATTCCGCTTAATTTGAGTGGTAGGCTTAAGCACATTTGTAGTGACCCCAAGAATTCTTTCTTCGATACACCTCTCCATCTCTGTAATCAACCAGTTCAAGAAAGCTTCTTTTTCTTCAATGTGAAGCGAGCTGACCAATATTTTGAATTTTTCATCCAATGTCAAATTGTCTCTAACAAATTCCAATGCTTTTGCCAATCTTGGTTGAGAGGAAGTAAGCGAGGTTTCTGGCTTAATGTAGAGTTCACCTGTAGCCAAAAACGTCTTTGCTTCCGCATCTTCCAACCTTGGGAATAAAACTTCGATTGGATTTGGAAATCTAGCAAAAGCAACTTTGAATTTTTTCATGAAGTAATAGATGAATTCTTCGACATGTCCGCGAATACTTGATCCTTTGGGTAAATAGTTTCTCAATTTGTGGATAACATTCATAAAGTCGAGTCGGTACAATCCATTGAAATCCTTTCTCACCACAAACAACCTGTGAAAGTAAGTGAGACATCTCTTTATTTCTTCGTGTGTGAGATCTTCATATCTGGAAAGATACTCAACATACGTGGAGACGATAGACGTTTGGAAAAACCTAATTTCAGTAGTGGAGAAATCCAATTTTCTCTCCCGCTTCACCTGGACTGCCCTCTCGTCCAAATCCTCGTCGGAATCGTCGATAACATCACGAAGTGAATCTTCAGTGTTTTTATCAAGACTATTAACTCGTTTCTTATTTTGTTTGGCCTTTTTTCTCTTTGTCTGTATATAAAGCTTGACGTCTTCTTCCGAAAAAGCTTTAAAGGCCTTCAATATGATGTGGACAACAGAAATAGCCACACTCAAATAATCTGGAGAATGTTTTGAGGCACTTTGGGGAATCTGGATGATAATACTCAAGAAATCATTGAAGGAAAATAATTTTCTAATGATTCCTTCTGCTAATTCTCTATCAATTTCATGTTGCGAGTCGTCTTCACCTTGCTTTTTTCCAAATAAAGATTGGGAAACTTCGAGTAATTCTTTGAAACATATCATTGCAGCGTGTAAAGAACTCCACCTTCTATGTCCAAACGATTCTCTCAAATATGAAATGATCAAAATGAAATTAACTTCACTCAAACCGGCTCCAACTGAACCAAAATCGTTCGAATCCTCCAAAATGCATGAGTTTAGTTTTGCTTCTCTCTTATACTGGAAAAACCATGAAAGGGTTAAAAAGTATACTGCCTTTTCATACTCGTCAACATATCCCATGTCATTCATTCCAGCAAAAATGGATGACATTGTTTCAATTAAATTGTTGAAGCAGCCTCCACTTAAAAACTGGTTAATGAACTCGGCCAATACAGCTCTTCCATGGTGGTTCAAGTATACTGGCGTTGACTTAGCAAATGCATCTGAATCGTATTTGAACAGATTTCGAGTATTCCATTTCTTGGTTCTATCCAACTTTTCAAGTGAAGAGTCTGTGTCATGCAAAGCCTCCTGACCAGAAATGACGTATGAATTGGAATCGCTTGTTCTAATGGATAGCAAGGTGCCAAAACGGCCATGTCTTGTGGGCAAATTTTGGGTCTGGTTCATCTTCTTTTTGGATTCATCTGCCAAAAGGTCTTTTAATTGCATTCCTGCAGTGGTAGTTATGGATCTGATTTTTTCATTTTCATTCGTTGCTTGTTCTGCAGTGTTGGTCTTGTTGCTTGATGACTTATCGATTACTCCAAGGACATCTTTAGCCTGTGTTCCTCTGACTAGTAAATAAATACATTCCAAGCAAATTGGCCCGAACATCTGTTTATCAAAATCTTTGCCGATGGAGTCAGAAATAGTGAGCAAGAACATCAACGCCTTGTTTTTCTTGAATGCCTGGAGGGAGGTATTTAATGAGATGTCGTCATATGAAATATTGGCGGGCATGTTGTCCGCATCGATCACGGACTTGCTGGATTTGGTGGACACCGAAGATGCTGCAGGCTCTATAAAGAGAATGTTTCTCAAGAAAAAAAGCACGAGCCGGAGAATGGCATTATCCCGTGGCTCTCTGTCTAGCTTGTCCTTGGCCAAAGTGGGCAATACCAATCTAATAATGGCCTTTAATGTTTGACCCTGTTTGTGGGACAAAATGCAATACTTGTAGGTCAATTGGGCCTTTTTGATATCGGAGAAGAGAATTTTCTGGTTTTCAGACAATTCGGGGCCCAATTCGACGGGCCAGGTTAAGAGGACCAAGAGTTCCAAGCACGCAAGCATGATCTTTTCAGTGGTTCTGGCGTTTTTGATGGGCTCCTTACGCTGGCATTGGCCCTCCCATTGGCAGAGAATGGTGACCAAGTCGTTTGTCACCAATCCCGACTCGGCACATGCGAGAGCCACCTCAAAGCTGTGGTTTTTCTCATCGAAGGCCTTGATCCACCGTTTTATGTCTTTTAAACACGCCAACGCGTCATGGCCCATTTTGTATGGGGGTGGAGACACGTTAGACGTGTGGTCTGGGCCTCCCAAGGCCGACACCAACACAGAAATGTGGGCTTTGAGGAGTTTCTGGGTCTGGGTCTCATTGGGCTTGAGGGACGTTGTCATGGCTAGAAGCCGGTCTGGTTGCTGCTCTTCAGGCTCATCGTCAGAAGGAGGGGTTTCTTCGGGCTCATCGACAATGAAGTCGTCGAGTTCGCCGTCGTAGGCTTCGAAATCATCAGACATGGTGTAGTTGAAGATAGTGGAGAAACGCGTGTTGGAATAGGACGCGTTACGTGAGGGCTTAGTCAGCGGGAGATGGAGCTTATGTAAGTCATCACTATGGGGTCTGGGGGTATTACTTAATGTATTGGTAATCCTGGCAGTCTCCAGCAGGCCAAGGCAAGGGCCAAGGCAGCCAACCTTTCGGAGTTCTCCTGGTGAGATCCTCTCGAAACCATCGGTTCGGGATTTCTCTCTGGTAATTATAAATCTGGCTAGAACTTCGTGTAGTTCTGACTTGACCCTCATAGTAAGAGGTCCCTGAGATATTCTCAGGACGCCCATTATCGACAGCCTGGTAGAATGCTCCCGACGCATTAGGTTCCGAACCCCAGTTCGCTAAGTATTCTAATTATGCTAATTATGCTAATTATGCTAATTGTGGAGGAGGAAACGATGCATTGGGGAGGTTCGGAGTGGGGGATCCCAAAGTCCGAGAATCTGCTGCACGTCGAACGTAAGGCCGTCGGCATACGCACCAGACAGCATGGTGCATATTCTGCATGCACCGAAGAAGCGAGACAAGATCCCAACATTGCTTTGCAATTACTACAATCCAATATTACATTGTGTGACTAATACAGTGTCCACATAGATTCCGAGAAAGAGCGCCACTTACTGTATGCGTTACAGTAGATCTTCCTGCTGCCATTGCATCCATGCCATTACCTCCACTGCCATTATCTCCACTGCCCTTACATCGTGTGCCATTACACCCACTACGATTGCATTGCGATTGAATTGCGATTGCTTTAACCACCATAGTCTCGTGGCCGTTGCGGCGTATTCCGCGTCCCTAGACCCATTGCCACCCTGGCCCCACCGCAGATTGGCCAGAACAATAACACCCTCACTATAACGGCAGTGTGATTGGCCATGATTAGACTAGGGCTAAATTAGCCAGGAGGCGTGGGGACGAACAATAGAACTAAACGAAGAATGGAATGGAGGGGTACATCTTGTGCAGCGCCGAGCACCACAATGCCTTTCAATAGCCCGGGTTGGGGTCGCCTAGGAAGATGAAATTGTGGAGGTGGTTTTAGTGGCGGTTTTGGTGGCGGTGGTGGGCCCACCGGTGGTCTGGCTACTCGCAGTGGAGGTAGTAGTGGAGGTGAGTAGTGCCAAAGATATACGGCGACGCAGGGTCCTGCGATCGGTCTTTGAGGTCTGGGTCCCGAGAATCCAATGGCCCCCTCCAAAAACCTCCATACTGCACTCACTACGAGGCAGGCAGGGAGGACCCGCCGATACCAGACGGTATCAACGCCCATGACTACGTGCCGAAATCTTCCTCTGCAGTAGCGAATACGCGAGAAATCGAGGCCACAAAGGGTCGCAGGCATCATCAGCAGAGGAGTGCCTCAGGTGACGCCGTTGGCCCATATAGGGCCAACTGTCAGTGTAGACACATGGGGTGATGGGGCCAGCCGTCCGGCATCGCTGCCTAAATTGCATCTTGATGAATCTTGAAAACGGTGGAGAATTGTTCGAGAATGCCTAAACGAGGAGCGAAGCACAGGAGATATTCCGAAGGTATCGAAGGAAAGCTCCTGGGAATGTGGGTATTCTGCTCCGGATCCAGCACTACCAACACAACAGTTGAGCATATCGCTCCAGAACTTCACTCCAGAACATTGATCCAGCATATCCACCATGTTCTGTCGCACGGCATTGGAATCGTCTATTCGTCTCCCCGTCCTGGCTCCTCGCACCGTCCGTCCAATATATCTACACCACCACCACCCACCGCCTACTCCTTCTATCTCCGTCGTATTTTACCACTTCTCGCTCCAGTTCACCGCCCCCATTCACCCTCCGCTCTGCCCACCTCTCCCTCTTTGGCCATAGTGCACTAGCCCCACACCACAAGCTTGCGCCATACTCTTCCACCGCCTTCTTCCTCTTCTCTCGCTCTCTTTCTCTCCATACTTTTCACTCTCTCCGTACTCTCTGTTACACCACCACCCCACCTCGCCTTTCCCCCACATCGTGACCACTGATTCGTCCCTCTTCCCCACCCCGGTGCCGCCAGTGCTAATAATCCCGCGCCTTACATAATTGCAGGCCCTCTTTCCTTACACTCTGCGACTCTCGATCCTTAATTTTCGCTTCTCACCACCACTCTTCTTCTGCTTCCTCTTCCTGTTGTTATTCTCTCTTCTCCTCCTCCTCCTTCTCCTTCTCCCTCCCTTCCTTCCTTCCTCCTCCTGTTTTGTCGTCCTTTCCACCCCCTCCTCCCCCTTCGGCCCAGGGAAGCATGGACTTCCCCTACAAAAAGCGGTTCAGGCTCCCGGCGTCCTGCTCCGTTTGTCGCAAACGCAAGTCCAAATGCGACAAGGTCAGGCCCGTGTGTGGTTCGTGCAAGAAGAAGTCCATCGCCCACATGTGCTACTACGAGTCGGACGACGAGGGCCCCGACGCCTCGGCGCCGGGCGCGGCGCCGCAG